>VZTV01051462.1:1014-20726 GCA_013400875.1 Anhinga rufa
CCAACCCCCGTGGGATCCGGAGTCCCGGAGTAAGGCCATTCCGCTTGGTCTTTCGGGGAAAAAAAAAAAAGGATTTAAAAAACCTGCTTTTTCTTAAAAAATATCAGCTTGTGTCGCATCCACTTTCAAAGCTTCAAGTGGAAGGTGGGAAGAGACTTGGCTCTGAAACATCAACTAAAAAAATCCCTTTCTACACCACTACATTCTTTGTTTCCTTAGCAATCATTGCTAATTAGTATAGAAACCCCTTGCACTACCGCAAGGGCAAACTTTAAATTACTTTTTTTTTTTTTAATATATATATAAAAAAGAACGGAGGATTCTAACCCACCGGCAGCACGGGGAAGAGTCACTTCATTTCTTTAAAAAAAAGCATTTAGTGAAAATAAAGATCAGTCCAACATCTGCTCCGAGATCTCCAGGGAAGCGTCTGGAGCCGGCGCAGGCCCGGCGTCACCGCCGGGAAATGGCGGCAGAACAATCCCTCCTTTCAGCTTATCATTTTGTCTCAAATCGGACTCAAAGTGCCCCGTACTTTTGTGGAGGCAGAAGTTCGTCCCATTTACGTAGGAATCTCGGTTTCAAGCCGCCGGGAGCACCGGCGTCGACCGCAGCTACGATACAGGCGAGATATCAAAAGGGAGCCGAGCTATAAAAACAGGAAGGGTTTCGCACGTGGTGCCCGAGCAGGACGGAGGGCAGGGGAAGGGAACGGAGCAGGCTGGGTTTGGTCCGTTTGCGTAAGAAATACTTTAAATTAAAAAAACTGTGCCCCTTACAAAGATCTCCCTTCACCTGCGACTCCCTGCTTGGCGGGGAAGGGATGAAAGGGCTTCATTTAAAAAGCGGGGACAAAGCAATCCAAAACCTCCCTGACGTCTTAAAAGGCTTCACACATTCAAAGCCCTCCGAGCAACACAGCGCAGCACCTAGCTCTCCTCGTCGCTGTCTCGGGGCGATGCAAGATTGAAAACGGAGGCGGCTCCGGCAGCCAGGAGCGGCTGGCGGGGGAGAGGAGCTCGCCCACGGTCAGCGAGGCTTCTGCTCCCCCTTTCCGCCTCTCTCACATGAGATACTCTATGGTGGAACACTACAGAAAAAACCTATTTATTAAAAAAAAAAAAGAATTACTATATTGCAGGACTAAAAAGAAGTGATATGACTGAATTCAGAGAAACGTTTAAATTAAAAACTTGTTTAAAATACAAGATAAAACCACATTGCTCTGTCGCAAACTGCCCCAACGAGGCTCTAATGCCTGTTTCCCCCCCCGTAACTCCAAAGAGTCGCCCGTTCTCGCAAGGTTTGTGGTGTCGGCATCGTAAGCAGCTAACTCCCTGAAAGTCAGATCCCTTTTCCAGAGGGCCTCAGCCCACGCGGAGCAGTTCCTCCTCTTCCTCTCGACAGCCGGCTTTGCTCCCACCAGGCTTCAAAGAAAGGAGGACAACAGGGACACAGTGGTGGGCTCTGCTGTAAGGAGACTTCCAGGTGTCCGAGGCTCAGCTGTGCTGGCTCGGTCTTTGTTAATACTATCCCACTAAGCGTAGCCCAGCCTTCCAGCTTTTAGGTTTCTGTCCAGATAAGATTTCTTTTTTTAAAAAAAAAATATAATAGATCAGCAACGGGGGCTGAACGTTTGTCAGACTCCACAGACCACGCAGAGCACAGGACAATCTGCTTCCATCGCGGTGGTCTTGGTGTTGCTTCACTGCGAAGAGAAAAGAGGGGGAGATGCTGGGGAGGGGTCTGCCTTCCTCTGAGGAAGAGCAGCAGGAGGTCTCCTGCCTGGTCCTCCCCTAAGCCTTCTCCACCCTGGGAGAGGCAGAGCGAAGAGGGCTGTTGAGCTCAGTTGTGGTCAGGCTTACCCCAACCACCATCGTATGTTAAAACAGGAGGGTCTGTGAGTATTCGTCATCCACCGCGGGAGCAGCAGAATGGGCCTGGCCAGCTTCTCCCTGTTTTATCTCTGCATCAGACCTACTCTGGGCCCTCTGGAAAGAGGAATGGCTCTGCTTTGTCTCCTGCTTATCTAATTTAAGGCGGTTGGGGCAGCAGATTATCACTAAGAGCAGGAGTGGTGCCTAGCACAAGGCAGGCTGAGCCTCCGCATACCAGAGGGGGATGAAGAACATCTGCTCCCGCTCTGGTCAACTCACACATCCCACTCAGTGTCCGTGTCCCCGGCACAACTAGGGACCACATAACCCCCGCAATTCTCCATCCACCTCCAGAGCCGCTCTCTTCCTCCGGAACAGGGAAGTACTCACAAAGCTTATCTCTGTCTCTTGCAGGTCTTCGAGCTGCTCTCTCAGCTCTGCGGAGTGCTCGGGTATGGAAGGCCCTGGGGAGCCGCTGGGGAAACAGAAGGGGGAGACCTGTAAAGCAGTTTTTAAAAGCGAGCTGTCAATAAGTCACACCTCCAGGGCTGCCCTGCTGTACCCAGCCACGGAACGCCCCAGCGCGGCACAAAGGCGTTCGTTAGGCAGGTTTAATACGGAGGCATAGGCAACACTGCTGGGGCAGGCACCCGAGACATCACCTAGAAAATCATCCCCCCCCAAGTTGATGCAACTTCAGACATTAGAAACGAGGATCTTTTGTCCAGCCAAGCAGCAGCACCTCTTTACAGAAGTCTTCAAGCGCCTTGTCAACATAGAAATGGTCCTGGGTAAAAACAGTCCGGGGGGACAAAGAAACCAGGAAGCACCAGAGCGCAGCGAGTCTCAGCCTTTCCAGAGGCGCCCTTTTTGGAAAAGCCCCTGGCAAACCTTCTACAAACCTTTTACGCTCCGAGTGAGCTACAGCCTGACAGCATGATATGCAACACGGGCAGGCTGAGCACCTGATAAGATACATCGCCAAGGAGAAAAGGTAGGGCACAGAAGACGACTTGCTTTACCCTAATACCCCGTTATTTTCCCACTTCTTTCACAATCCTACAACTGAAAGGCTGCAACTGCAGGCTGAGGAGCTTCAATTCCCAACTTGGGACTTGCCCTGCTTCCTACCGAGGATATGGTGACCGCAGCTTCTCTCCTTGCCCCTTGAGTGAGAAGCCAAGTCCGTGAGTGCGTACCTCACCTAGGCCAAGCAGTCAGGGCTCTCCGGTGCACTGGCGACTAACCGAGGAGGTTTCAGGACTGCCTACAGATGGCATGACCCGTCCGGCCCTCCTGCAGCTAACACCCAGGGCTTGCCACCGCCTGATTGCAGTGGATGCCTTAATTAGCAGGTATTCAATTGCCTGTTGCCCAAGTACAGGAAGCATCGAGCTGTTCAGTCATCAGGCTACACGTCACCCTGCACAAACACCCTTGGATCAACACCCAAACGGAGACATGGGGACCCTCGCCGGGAAGGCACAGCTCCCTCTCTGCCTGATCATGCCTCACCTACGCAGCCGGTTACTCTGAGCTGCTCTGACTTCCTCCTCTGCTGAGCCCTCTAACTGGTGACTGGCTGCTGCTGACCTACGCAGACATCAAAGGCAAGGACGCTCACAGGGTTGGTTACAGCACATATAGCCCTTGAGGTCTGTCTTAATTAGCACTAAGCAGCACTGCCCTAACGCAGGGCTGCAGGATGAATCATAGACTCATTTAAGTTAGAAAAGACCCTGAAGATCATCAGAAGTCCAACCATTAACCTAACACGGCCACCACTAAATTATAGTGCCTAAGAGGAAAAGAAGTGCCCCTCTCAAATGGAGGGGATCACCCTCCGGAACCCCTCGCCGCCAGCCAGAAGCTTCCATTCCCAGTGGCACACGCCAATGTTTAGGCATCCCCAGCGCGAGCATGCTTCTGCCAGGGTTAACGGCAGAGCTGGGCTGAGGACCAGGGGAATCCCAGCTTCGCGAGGGCACCCACGCCTGCGTGGTATCGCTTACGCCACCGCAGAGAGCGCGTCTTCGACACACGGGTTGCACACTGCAAACAGAGGCGCGTGGCAACGTTTCTGAGGCAGGCGTGAGGCTGTGCTGCAAAAGAGAGACCGAGGTTGTTGTAGCACGGACGGGAGGGCTGAGCTCATGTTCCTAATGCAGATCTGGAGCGGGACAGATCCTGCCTTCCCCCTGTGCTCACCCCTAGAAGGGCAGACGCTCTAACAGGAGAGTTTTTGGGTGAGATGACTCCCCTTTATAAAGGGCTGCAGAGATTTAAGAGGTTACCTCCCCAAAGGGTGGTAAACGCCCTGCTAGACTGGCTGATTCTGTAGAAAAGGAAAAAAGAAACACCTTTTAAATCCATTCAACAAGTTACATTTTTATAAATCAATAATCCACAAATCACTTTCATCCTTTTCAGGGTTTGCAGAGCTGTACGGATCTCCCAAGGTGGCAAAAGTGGATTTAAGCCTCTGACAACAGGCCTGATGTAGGGAGCTCAGATCCCAAGGTCCCGCACAGGAGAACACACCGGTCCGTTCTCCCTCCTGGATTTCGTTACCACCGTCTGGCGCTGGCACATGGTTTTACGGGATGTTGGCAAAGGGTAACCACACGCTCAAATGCCTGCAGGGTACGGTAAGCGGTGTGCTCTGCTCCAGAGGTACCTGGGGCAAACACAGATCAGGCTTTGCACCTGGGGAACCACTTGGGACTCGACCCAATGTGCAGCAGGTTTGATCTTACCTATCAGAACCCGTGTTTTCACCAAGGGTGCTCAGTGCCACGCGGGGTAAGGAGGTCACCATCCCGAGAGGTTTGGCCAACGTGCCTTACAGCAGACGGACAGGTTAGGGACTGCTGAGCCTTGGCACAGGGACACGCTGTGTTACAGCACTGCATTTTAGGAGTGAACTGACTGTACAAAACCCCTGTAACTGCCGATCAACAAGCGTGAGGCCAAATCCCAGGGTAAGTCTCACTGAGCACGCCCTCTAGACAGGAGAAGGTTTGAGGCACAGTCTGGTTCCTCCCCTCACCTAGACAGGAAGATGCCGGGAGTTGATCTAGTCAAATCCTTTGCTGAGCTGTCAGCTTTATGCACTTGTACGCCCACTGACCTACGTAGAGATTGAGGGAGAGAGACCCGCGGTTAAGTAAATAAAAAGAACACCTCGGGCATGCTGATGCACTAGAAAGGAGCAGCTCTGGTTTAGGATCCCTACCGAGAAGTTTCCATGTTTTACAGAGAGAGTAAGAGGTGTTAATTACAATTGCATCTTGTTCTCCTGCAGCTCAGGAGAGAGCAGACACCACGATCAGCGCCACTGTGCAGGCCGTGGGTCGGGAATGGAGAAGATGGTTTCCGATCACTTCCAGGAAGAGAAGTTAACACCTTGGAACAACTTCTACAAAAGGGATCGTCCTCTGACCACAGCTCCTCCTCGTCCCTGCTAGTCTTACCACTTCAGCAAGAAATGACACATTCAAAGGCAGCCACCAGCTCCCTCAGGGCTCTCCATGCATTTCAGCTTCTGAGACATTCTGAACCGCACCTGCACGCATCCCTGCAGCCTCCTTTCCCGAGGAGTTGTAGGACCTCAATGCTAACCCAATCAGTAAGTTGCAAGAGAGCCCAACCCTCTGAAAAGAGCAGCAGGAAGGTCATCATCAGCATCACCCATCACCACGTTAATGCTCTTCACGTACATTTTGGCAGTGACAATTTCACCAAATCAGCACAATTACCTCAACTCCAGAACAAAGCCATTAAATACAGAACACACAAGGAACTAAAAGCCACTGGGACCTCCACACAGCCCAAGCAGAAGATGCAACATCATGTCATCTGTAAGGGACTGCACGCAGGAACGGCGATGCTCCCCCCTTGCACATGCTTGAACCGACAGCACTGAACTTGCTCAACAACACACGGGCCACTCAAACGGGTATTTCTGCAAGCATGCCAAAACCCAAAACATCCCATAAAGCAGCACAGAGCCCTCCCACAGCTCACAAACCTGACTCGCAGGAGCCGCTGGCCTGCCATGAGCCAAAACAGCACGAGCCTTACCTGTTTGCGGGCGAGTTGAGGCCTCCGCTGCCCAAGGAAGAAGTGGACAGGGTTGTTGCGATGGAATCGCTGTTAGCTTCATCTACTGGCAGGGTCCTGGGCAGGAGATCTGGGCGACCAAGGTGGGAACCTGAGTTGAAGCACAGACTGTTCCATCACCAGCACAAGCAGGATCGTGTGGCATGAGCTCCCATGCTGGCCAGGGATCAGGATCCGTGCTGGATCCCACCCAAGACATCTAAGACACCCGAGCACTGAAGAACCAGCCCTGCACGCAGCTCTGTTCCAAGACCAAGTCTCCACATGACTGCCTAGCCGGCTTCTCCCCTGACACAAACCCCGCCAGCACGAGCTGGTGGGAAGAGACCAGGCACACGGGGCTGCCACGCTGCCTCAGCCCACTTCCCAGGGGGAGCGCAGGCCACGCTGGATGCTTGGATGAGGCCAAAAGATCCCATGAAGAAGCAATTCCCCACCTCCACAACCTGGTCTTATCCTGCTTGTGAGTAAAGACTGGCTTTTACTGAAACATGAGGTTTATCACCCTGCCCTGCATTTGCTGCAACAGAACACCTGGAAACAGCCAAGCCCTTGAAGGGCTCGCTGCGGCTCCTCCAGGCTTTCTCACCATGCTGCCAAAGGCCATTTGGTCTGTATGAGTTTTTGGCCCCATCTGGTTTCTTGCACCCACAACCCCAGAAAGCAGACCCTCCCCTGGCAAGACCACAAAACTCCTTTGAGGTGTCTTGCACAGCTCAGGAGGCAGCAAGCTTCGATCAGACAAATACAAGCTGAAAAATAACTTCTATAGGCTTTTTGTTTTAGCCCAGGCACCAACCTTGCTCTATATCCGCCTCTGTCATTACTTGTGCTTTTGTCTCGCACGACATGTGCGGCTGGGAAGGCACTCCTCCTTGACAGCTCCGCCGAGGAACTGTTGTGCCAGACCGGCTCTTCTTAGAAGGGGATGGCTTTACTTAAGGACAAGAAAAAAAAAAACCAGAAAGCATTTCTCTAAAATGTTCAAGAAAGAAGTAAAAGACTCAACACAGCAACTTTCTAAACTTTCTAGTGACGGAGTCTGGCGTGAGGGCCATGCCCTGAAGGAACAAGCTGAGAGATGAAACAGCTCCTATAAGGTCACGTCTGTGAGGCAAGAACAATCTAAGAGGAAGGAAGGGGTGACACAGCACAACAGACTTCCTAAAGCTCTTGGCATGTTGTCGTCCACCCTCCCAAACCACAGCTGCTGAGCAGGGAGAAGCCAGAAGCCATGGCGATTGCCAAGGGTGCAGCTGCGCGGAGGTACTTACGTGGTATTTTCTTGAACGCTGTGTTGCACATGAACCGTTGGAACCTTTCGGCGTAGAAGCTGGGTCTGTGCACAGATACAGTGTCCTAGAAGTCCAAGGGACAGAGGTTAACGTGCGAGTCTGAATTAGTAAGTGATCGCGGTTAACACGAGCTTCTCTCAGGCCTTGGAACACACACAGTGTTGGAGTAGGAATGGCCAGGGATTCTCACAGTCACTCTCACTACAGCTGAGAGAAGCAATTAGCTACAAGCAGTAGGCAAAGTAATCGATATTTGTTAATGAACAAGTAGATGATCAGCATTAATAAACCCAACATTTTTGAGAGTACCTAGAAAGTATTACTTTTTTGTAAGAGGGTAAACACATGCCTTAGGATCCTACGCCCAGAAGGAGCAAGGACAGCCAGTGTGGTTTAAGACACTGATATTATTGCTAAAAAGTTAAAAAGTGATATTTTTCTACTTACCCCATCGTGTACAAGGGCCTTCCAGGAGTGCTCCAGCTTCTTGACAAATCTGACAAAGAAAAAGAACAATTTTCACACCAGGTCCCCACTGTCTGTATCACACCATGCTCGCTCAGTACCGAGCCTGGCTTCCGACCACAGCGGCAAACCAACCCCAAGCGCAGGCTTCCTTGGCTTTAGATTCTCTTCATTGTGGAACGGTCTTAGAAAAATGGGACAGACACCGGGGCTGACTGCACAATTCACTCTCCCAAGGGGAGAGTTTCACAGGCATAATTATCAAGGGCAGTTAGCTTGCAATGACATTTAACAGAGGCTTTACATATGTAACCCTCTGCATATTGCATTGTAATAGAAATAGAAGAAAAGGCGAGCCTTACAGCTATTTTTCACTTTACAGGGAGAGGCGGTTATGGCCATTTTAAGCCACCACTTGTTTTTTCCTTGCCACTTCCTGCACAGTGTCTGTGTACAACCACCACAGCGCGCAAAAACAACTTCATAAATCTATTCCAGGAACATGAAGCAAATACAGTAAGCAAGACCCAGAAATTGATCCCAAAACGCCTGACTTCAAGAGAAAGTGGTAAATAAAAAAAAAAAATGAACCGTTCATTTGTGTCTTAACTGTTTCTTGAAAGCCAATCTTGACAACCAAGCAGGGGCAGGCAACGCCGGAAAGCGGCCTTCAGCCTTAGGTGATACAAAGCTGTTACTCAACATTTCTTACCTGTAGGACTGCAGCACATCAATGATGCCGATGTACAGCAGCAGCCTCTCCCCCTTCGCGTTGCGGGCTGGAATGCCTCCCATCCTAGAAAAGGACAGGGCACAAACATGAAACAGTGTGTTCTCACACCCCGCTGCTGCCTCTCTCACGCAGCCTAGCGTGGGCTGAATATTATGCGAACTATTTAACAAGCATCAACATGCGGGAGGCACCTACTGTTCAGCTAACAAATTGGGGAAGACAAGTCAGAGCAAAATGCTATTTCAGTAAGTTAGCTAAACCTCCTGAGAACTGACCCCCTTTTCCCTCTGTATGACAATTTAATTGAAGATAAGGATTAATCCCCACTCATCCATGAGAGGAGGCCAAGCAACTGTAAAGACCATCTACTACCATCCATACTAAGATGGCAGCTGGACGTTATGGGCTGTTAAGTCTGATCTAACAAAGCATTCACTATGCTTCTTGGAGGTGGATGGAAATAACTAGTTGGAGCTGCCAGCAAATGGTGGGCAGAGAACTCTCAAATGCCACCTGGAAGGCAAGAAAAATCTTTTGTGCATTAAGGAAGGGAAATCAAAGATAAAAGCACAAAATTTGACAATGACACCTCTCCGCCCTGCCTGACAGCGATCCTGTAAAGCCCAGTCTGCATTTAAATTAAGTCTCCATTAGCCAAGCTTGGGTTTTACCCCTCACTCCTCGCAGTATTTCATGGGGAACAGGAACACCGACAGACTTACTGGTCATCTGTTTCTATGGTGCCGCCTCGCCGGGCCTCTCCTTGGATGGATTCCATGGCTGTCGAGTAGAGGGCCTTCTGGGCAGCGGGCCGCCGCATATCGGTCTGGGATGTCCCGTCTGCCATCGCGTGCTCTCTCTGTGCCAGATCGATGTTATGGATTGCAACAAGCAAACTGTAATCCATTATTTTAAAGCTCTGCAGGACCTGGGCAGAAAGTCAACAAAGGCTCACTCATTATTGGAAGCCCAGTGAAACCGTCAGAGCAGACATTTTCAGAAGCGTACTCAGCATTTCTGCCTAGAGCCCTGAGCGTATCGAGGGGATGGCTTTTAATCCACAGCTCGCGCACAGTCAGCTCATCTCTAGTCACCAAAGGGACTTAGAGGAAAGCCATCAGCGGTACTCCTGTGCAAACAGGGATCCAAGCCCGGGAGAACAGCGACTTCTGCACGGCCGCCCAAAGGAGGTTGACAACTTGAGACCAGACTTGTTCAACCATCCCACCCCTCTCCCTGGATCCTGCCCTGCTCCAGAGCTCGACCGTGGCAGAGGGTGCTTCCTCCACCTCTAGAGGCAGCACTAGGTTTAATTCAGGTTGGAAGTATTGAATGAAACTGGGGTCCAGGTTCTGCTTCTTGTCCACCACCACCAAAAAACAGGTTTTCTAAGTCTTTAAGTCAACAACCCAGGCAGAGGTGGCAGCTCCCATCTCCCTTTCATGGGAAAGGCTCAGAAAAAGGAAATACTCTCCACGCTGCCCTTCACTCTCCCACTTACCAAACAGTCTCTCTGTAACGTTTTGCACAGAGCATTATACATGTCAGAGTCTAAGAAGAGGCCATCAGGGATGTCCTGCATAAAATCCAAGTCCTTGTATGTTGGGAAGACCTTCTCTCGCTCCTTCTGAGATGCTCGGCGTTTGTAGGTGGAGCCCTTCAGGTCATATTTCAGGTGCATTTTGACAGAGCGCGGCAGTAGGTTGTTCATCACAACAATGCGAATGTTTTTGCCTCCGGCCTGGACACAGTACAAGCCGTAAAACTTTGGCAGCAGCGTCCTTGGGTTCTGGTTCAAGTTCTGAAATGCCAAAGACAAAGAAATACCTTCAAAGCCATTCTGGTTATTCACATGCCACTTAGAGGAGTCATTTGCTCCTTCCTGTGCTTCTATATTGAAATGGAGCTGGCAATGATTCAAAGCCATTGCCAAAGAAGCTAAGAGACAAGGGCAGGTGAACACAGGGAACAGACGGGTGATGTCTGCAGTTGTTAATAACCTCTATGCAAAGCTGAATGGGTCAGATAAAGATTGTAGGAAGGAAGGAAGGAGTTTGCCACTCATTCACACAGAAGCTAAGGTGGGGAGTCTTCAGAGCAAAGGAAGATCTTGTGCCTAGCCTTTTTAAATTTGGCACTTAGGTCAAGCTAAATGCACCAGGATAGAGATGGTTCTAAACTCTCACGGCTGCAGAAGGCCCTAAACAGAATTTTGAAGGAAAACGATGTGGTTCTGGGATATAGTCACAGCAAAAATATTTGTGAGTTCAGAAGCAGTTTAAGGAATTCAGCTAATGACCCCAACAACATCAGAAGTCCTAAGGCACTTCTATATGGCAGGACTACCTCATGGCTAGGCTCTCTTTCGCAGGGGTCGTTTGTGACGGCCAGGCTGGACATAACACGAGCAGCCAGATCACACACACATCGTGTTCAGGGTGGGATCTGATTTTGCTCCAGAACCGATAAAGCCTTTTTTGTTATAGCCACTTTCATAAAATGAATACGCCTTTACTTCCAAAGCTGCTGCTTCTATATATAGAAACTTAAAATCAGAGTTCTTCAGCAGGATACTTTATCTTTGCAGACAGAACCAGGTACGGTCCCAGGAAGGGAAACGTAAGTACAGCTTCACAAGACAAAGCATCACGGGCGCAATGCTGTGCAGCAAGGCAGCAACGAGCAGTTCACAGCTGGTCACGAAGAAGCCTGCAATCTTCCAAAAGGCTCCGAGCCACAAAGTGGAACCCAAGACCCCTGCGCAGCACACCAGGCTCGCGATACCCAGGCAGCTTGCATTAGTCTGTAACTGACTTTGTCACTGGACAGTTGAGAGAGACGCTGCCGCTCAGCTGGGGCACAGATCAAACCTCCACTCACATCTACCAGGCAGTACGTAGCAGCATCTGCCACACTTGCACAGTTGGGGGACCCTTCCCTAGCTGGCAGAGAAAGCCTCACCCAAGTGACTTACCATGTAGTAGCCAGGCAGCAGCTTCTGTAAGAACTCAGCCTCTTTGTGCTGAACCGTTTTGATGATAAACTCATCATCACTGGATACATAGAAGAGGGATCCACTGGCACCAGAGTTTGAAAGTTCAATGAGTGGCTCACTGCAGAGCGAGTACTGAGGAGGACAAGGTGAGAAACGCAGAGGTGAGAGAGTCATCAACAGGAAACTTCAGCGTGAAGGCTCTTCCTTTCAAACATTAACAGAGGCAAACCCCAGGGTCACATACAGCATCCACTGCTGTGCCTACAGAGCTTGCCACAGGCCCTCACAGTGCTCCATAGCTCTGAGAGGGGGAAGAACACAACCACCCGTCACACAGAGTACGCAACAAATGGGAACGCAGTCCAACCATCAACTCACCAGATAGTCATCTGGTCGGATCCCAAAGAGCTCCCGGAAATAGCGAAAGGCCACTGGAGCATAGGTTTTGAACCGAAAGTCATTGTAGTGATGAGCTGGGGTGAGGTTACTCCCTTCACTGATCAAGGAGAAGCACACACACGTATTTATATCTGAAAAATTTCTTAAGAAACTGCCCTAAAAGCAAATACCCACTGGCTGGCTCCTTCTAACACACTGGAGGGCTAGAAAGCACCCATCCAGAAGGGACAACATGCAGGCACACACAACAGCAAGCCTGTATTTGTTCACACGACTGATGGTGGACGTATATAGGGAAGAGCCAGGGTTCTTCAGAAACAGGTCGCAGGCAGGAGCCAGAGCTGGTCTGTAAGCAGGGCACTGAGTAGCTCTGCTCAGGAGACCTGCGCTCGCTCCTGCACTCAACTGTCCTGGTTTGGTGCAAGCAGGGTTAGGAACTAATGCTGCCACTCACTATTGAAGCACCACGGAGAGAAGCAAGCAAGCACCGACCTTGGGAAGAAAATACTTTCTACTACGTAGAAATCTTGCATGAGAACATCTCTTTCGGGTTTGGTGCTCAAGCTTCCAACTGTGTGTGTAATGCCCAGTTGAATGGCACCTTTCAAGGCAGATGATGTTGTCTGGAGGGGCAGAGAAAATGAGTTAGACAATGTGGAGCAGCAGACTGGAAAGAGGAACGAAAGGATTTAAAGAAAAGAAGGCCCCCCAGTTTAAAACAGCAGTGTTAGCTGGGGTATTTTACATCTACTGGTTCCGGCTTCCATCGTTTCTTTCTCATCGACTAAAGTCACTTCGGCAATGGGAACACCCCTCCATCTCTGACAGCACCCTACTCGATATCTGCACTCTGGGTGGTTGAGCAGTAAAGGACTTGAACAGGAATCAATATCCAGCTGGCCCTTAGAAGGACTGAATTTCATTTCATCCTCCCACAGCACTCATCTCTACACGCTGCAGTCAGAGGGGGATGACACCCAGGGACAGATTATCTTGCGCCCCTAGGAATAAACACACTTCTTGATGCCTTGCTGTGCCAGGTCTTGGAACTATACGCTTTGAAGCTTGCCCTTCCCCAGCTTGGGCACAGACCTGGGTCTTCTGCAGGACCAGGCAGGCATGGCCAGCACACAACGCACACTTCTGTTTGGTGCTACCCCACTCCTCTATCTGCCTCACTTGCTAGGTCGTGGCTCTTTAACCTGAAGGAGTTCAGTGCATTTTTAAATAAGGAGCAAAGACATGAATCCCACTCCCATATCCTCTGCTCAAACTGTCCAGGAACAATGTAGGACTGTGTTCTTGCAGCAGCTCGTCACATCAAGAGTCCTCGTCCGCCCGGAAAACACATGATCTCATCTCAGACCACTGAGAAGTGCCTCAGACTAGCTCGTGCTATGGGCTGTCTTTCCCCAAAGAGCCCAGATGAGATCTGCTCAACGGCCTGATGTTACATGGCCTGTCAGTTCCCGGAGCACAGAGCTCTGAACTCTGCTGCAAAGCCTGCTGGAAACACTGAGGCTGCAGAGCAGGTGCAGGCTGGATTTGTGCACTGCAGCACATGGACCTTTCACTTGGCTTGTACATAAAGCAACCGGACCCAGAGCAAGATCCAGGGCTCACAATCCAAATAGTTTGTGTTTTTTCCTTAAGCTAAACAAAGCCCAGCCCCCTGCCACATGCAAGAAATCTCTGTAGATCAAAGCATTTGGCAGCAGAGGACACCGCAGTATCCAGGGGACAAACATTTCAAGCTTTTTCCCCAGACACACATCCTCCATGAAGCCTTGTAAAATGACCAGGAACATTTCTCCCACTTCACTGTTTTTCTGTTATCGTAGCTGCAGGAGACCTGCTCATGGCTCCCTGAAGAGAGAGCAGCAAAAACTGGCAGTGACTCCACCTTGTCAACAGTGTCCTTGTCTACTTCAGCTACCTGTTTGTATGCGATATTTACTTTGATAGTAGATGGGGAAGGAGGAAGAACTTGATTCTACTTTCCTTCCTTTCCCTCTAAAGGCTAAAGCTGCTTGAAAATAGATCCCAGCTCAGCTCAGCTAGCCCTGCTTCAACTCCCAGGGCAGGCTCACTGTTGAGACGCAGAACTTACCAACACGGCACAGCAATGCTGCCTTGTTTGTGAACACAGAGCCACAGGGCCAGGTTGCCAAGGAACAAGTATTTTTCTCTTCTATTAGCCAGCACGATCAGCTGAGCAGCTGACTGCCTGTTTACAATCGCTTTTATAGGGCAAAGAATTAAAAAAAACCAACAAAACAAGACGACTTAACCACCCCTGGAAAAGGAGGGGATGGAAAACAGGCAGACTGTCCATTAGTCTCATTCCCAGATAAGTCCCATGCAGTGTCCCACCAGGCTTCTGGGACCCTTGCAAGAAACATTCAGGCATTTTCCATTGACATCTACTTCTCTCCCCTGTTACCACTGTCTAACCTCTTATCTCTGAATCTGCTGGGAAACTGAAAGCTGGATCCCTATCTTGAAGACATGAGCAATTTCAAAAAGGGCACTGTAACAAAAGCCAGCTTCTGTAGAAATACCATTTGAATTCCTCCCTTCCGCTCCGATTCCCGACCGACAAATGGAGGTACATCTGGATTAGAGATTTCAGACCAGAAGCTTCGCTTACACAAAGCGGTGAAATGCCCGTATCAAGCCATTACCCATTTAATCTACATCCCAGAAGTCAACCTCACTTCAGAGAAAGTCAGCCCATTCTGATGAAGTCCAACAAACTGGAAGCAGCATCCACAGAATACCCATATTTACAGGCTTTTTAAAACTACCCAAACAATCTCCCCTTTGTAAAGCGAATTCCAGTAATGCCGCAAGATCTATAGAAACTATTGTGCCCAAAGAGCACAGAAAGCACCCAATAAGCCAGAAGAGGCCTAGGAAGTGTTGCTAATGGGCAAAGCTTAAAAATAATCCCCTCTTTAGAAGGCTACAGAAGAGAAGCTAAGGAGGACATATTCAGTCCTTCGGTTCCTGTCCTTCGAGATGTTCTTCAGCGA
Source organism: Anhinga rufa (assembly GCA_013400875.1). Taxonomy (NCBI): domain Eukaryota; kingdom Metazoa; phylum Chordata; class Aves; order Suliformes; family Anhingidae; genus Anhinga; species Anhinga rufa. The sequence goes on from VZTV01051462.1 coordinate 15,936, forward strand.
CTGTCACAGACGTTACCCACTGCCTAGCGCCGAACCTCGTGAGACACGCCGCTGCTCTGGGCAGCACTTGCATCGTAGAGAGGAGAATGACGAGCCAAATGAGTTGCGCAAGAGGCAGCTTACCTTTTTATAGGTAGTCTCGCCCGTGGAGTCCACTCCTCTGTGCCCTTTCTTTATCGTCTGTGAGCCTGGCTGCCCAGAAGAACCTGGCATCTAGGATTGGAGTAAAAGACGCTAAGAACCAAGGACATGAAACCCAATGTCTTAGAGGCTGGTGGCTGCCCAGAACCACCTGGCACAGTTTTGCTAGTCTCACAGATGGAGCCTGTGACGTGCTGAAGCTCCAGGTCCCTGCACGCGTGCAAAGGGAGGACGTGGTACCGGCTGGCCTCTGGGACAGCAACGCCACTGAAATGCCTTCAAAGAACCCACTGACTCCTGCGTGACTGAGGCCAGGCATCTAATTAGAGAGAAACACCTTCACGCAAGACCATCTGGAAGGGTTTGCTTTTTTCTAATCACCCTCATCACAAACAGATCAGCTCTAAGCAAGTCTGGACCAACTGCAGCTGGTCACCGTGCTTTCTGCCAGTAAGGTCAAGCCTTTGAGAAAACATTTTAGGAAGGTGGCAAATTCTACTCTGATTCATGCCACAAGAGCTCGCTTGACTCATCGTCTTTTAGCACGGGCGGTTGTTAAATGGTGTTTCTCAGTCAGAACGAGTTGAACATCTTGCTCACAAGCAGATCTACATGGTGTTTTGGTGGCACGAGAATTGTTCAGTTCCAGGACAAGCTGGGTTTTTAAGTGGAGATTCTCTTTGTAAGGAGAGATGCTCTGATTTCCCAAATGAGCATCTCCAACTTATTGTACTTAACACTGCCTGGCTTACCCCTACCTCGAATGGGATTGGAAAAATGCAGACAAGTCTGAAATTGGGTGTTCTCTCAGCCAGAGAACAAATCGGCTCGTCGGTCAGAAACTTACCTCAGGGGTGAGTGATTTTTTGAACGTAGATGATCCTGTCAAAAGAAAAAAGCCACACTCAGAAAGGGTTAATCATTATTCTGCATCACAAAAAAGCCTGATGCACCGCCTAGGTTCGAATGTTTTAAGGCATCTGAAAAAAGCACTGACTCATGGCTGATTTCTTCCCTGCTCCTCCTCTTAGAGCAGAGAGAAAAGCCACAAGGAAATGCTATTCTGCTTACCGCTCGCCAGCCAAACTCAAGTTTTGTGCTGATGCTGTTGGCTGGGGTCTGCTCTGCCCCGCTCAGCTGGCTTCCAGCACCCCTCTGGCTGCACACCAGCAGGCAGGACCACCTTCAGAGGTGGTGTCAGCAGCTTTCCCTGCCTTCGATGGACTTATACGGCTTTGCAGGATTATTGCCATCTATTAATTAGACCTGGGAGGGCCAAGTGCTCTGCAGCGTTTCAGTGGATGTGCTGACCACGGTTTATCTTAAAATTGTTTCCAGAACCTTTTAATAAAAAAGGCCCAGAACATCAACCCTTCCACTTGAAGCCAAGCCCAGGAATTTTCTTACTACCATGGTGCTAAATATCTGCGGGGTGATGCACTAACTTTTATCTTCTAGGCCTGGATTCCCATCTTGGGTTTTTTTTGGATGCAGTAAGGAGAAAAAAAAAATAAAGAGAAGCCATTAGATGACACTGCCCCTCTGCGATGTCCGTCTACACCGCAAAGCCAGCAGCCAGGTTGAGACCAGCGCTGGTGAGGCCCAGAGCTCCCAGGGCAGGGACACTGCCCCCGCCAGGCAGAGGCATAAAAATCACGATGTGCTTTCTGCCTCCAGCCCAGAAAACCAGACAAAGCTCTCTCATTTTGTTTTTCTTTCTACTTCAGACACAGCAATATTTTTTTTTTTTAGGTGGGAGCCATGACCACAGCCTTAAAAAACTGCCCCCACCCAAAAGCAACACCCCCATCGTACCGCAGAGCAAGCACAGGGCTGCTTCCCCCGGCATCCAGTAATTGTTTTACCAGATTAAGCATTACAACATAAAATCCTTGCAGTGGTTCTAGGTCCACCCACCAAGCGCTCAGCAGAGGAGCCCCTTCTGCTCGCCTGTTACAGGCGGTGTAAAGACTCACGCTGTGATTTCAGCAAGCACTACAGCTCTACAAAAACTGCATTTCAGCAGAAGGAACAGAGGTCCTTAACAGCAAAATCCAGCAGCCTTCTGATCCCCTTATCGAATGATCAAAGATCTCATTTCAATACATATTAAACAAGAAAACATGAAAAAAAATAATCTGCGACAAGCACTTTTCGCTAAACAAAGCGAGCGCAGAACTCCAACCGCCTCCCCACCCCCTCTCATCCCCCTTTAAAGACAAGAAGGTTTGTCCCGACAAGCTCCAATTTTTGCATTTGAAGTTTTTCACAGCTGGCTCTCCTCCTCCTCCCGGCACACTTGGGGCTCTGCAGCCGGCCGCCCCGCTTCACCTCTCAGAATCATTTAGGTTGGAAAAGACCTTTAAGAAAAGGCCCTCTCACATCCCTTCCCAAATCTGGGCCGGTAGCGAGGGGAAGAGGGAGCACCTCTGGCTAGAAGGAAGCTTCTGTGACTTAGCGTGTTGCGGTGAAACCAATAAAGCTCAGCTCCATCACCTTGCCAAAAGGTTTTTGAACTTGCCAAGATCCATCAGGACACAGGGACGGAGGAACCATCCCGGGCATCGCAATATAACACCCGTTCAACAGCAATTAAGCTTTTTTTAAGCAAGTATCTGTAATTGTGTAAATCAAACCCTCTAAAAGCCCCATGATTCAAGCAATCCTGAAGCGGCACCACCAGCCTCATCACCTTGGAGATTCGCTGTGTTAATATTTCACCATCCGCGCAAAACCGTATTCCACTAGGATTCAGCTAGAGCTCTCTCGCCAGAGGACCCAGCAGCAAATCTTCTCTGCGCTGCCTCAATCACGTGCAAACAAACATTAAAAGTGAGAAAATACAACAAGCCTTGGTTGGAAGAGCTAGCGTCCCAAAGCACATCTGGTTTCTCCCCGGTGGTACCACAGGATGTCTATCTTGGAGGCGTCACCGTGATTTTAAGGAAGACGTACAGCATCTCAACACAGACCAGAGCCTCGGCTTCACCTTCTCCTCTTCCCCCGCCGCCCCAAGACCACGGTGTCTCAATTCGCCCTTTCATGTAGTGATTTGGGAAGCGACAGCGACGAACCTCCCAGTCAGGACGGTTACAAGAAGGCGTGAGTCAAGAAGGGAAAGCCGCAGCGTGCGGTCAGAGCATTGGTGTGGTCGCAGCATCGCTCCGGTCCCAGCACACCCAGTTTCCGTGGCAGGAAGCTCCCCCTCCCTCCCTCCCGCTAGTTTCCAAATGAGTTTGCTGCTGATTGGGAAATAGGTAATTCCTGTTTGACCATGATAAAAACCACTTATTCACGTCTGAGTGCAAGGATGAACACGCAGCTGACGAGGCCTGCTCAGCTCCGAGGCCGGACTGAAGCCGCGTACAGGTCTATCGTGCGTCCTGCAGAAACAAGCTCTCTTGATTACCAAAAGCGTTACTGCCTGAGGTCAGAGAACAAAACCCAGAGGTTTCCATATGAAAACGTTTCAGTTATCTCCACCTCTTCTTATTGCTACGTAAAGGCAGTTTGTCCCACACACTGTTTGGAGAAGTGAAGGCGTTAAATTCAATGGCACAAACGTAACAAAATGAAAGAATTTCAAAAAAAGCTGCTATTTCTGGATCTGTTTAAACACCTCTAAACTGAAGGAATTAATCAGTCATAATTCTGACCCAGACCGACAACTGAAAAAAATCGCTTGAGAGACCCAAACAGTTAATTCTGGCCAAAGGAAACAGATCAGGGTTAGAAAATCCTGTCCAAAAATGAATTCATGATGTCCCAAAAAGTTTCTTCTTTTTTTTTTTTCCCCCTCTTTCTTTTCGTGATTCTGGGAGAAATCCTTAACGGGTGATTTCAGAGCATTCCTCAGAGCTGTTTACTGGAAGCTGAATCAACCTAAATAAATAGCTGTCTGCCGTCCGCCAGCCTTAGCTGTCCGGGATTATTTTCAGCCAGCAACAGATAGTATACTCTTACTGACTGTGAAATAAATGCTAGGGAGGAAAAACAGCTTTAAAAGTTGCAGCGATGGCACCTGGTCGAACAGTTGGGACAAATACTTCACTGGAAGGAGCACATAACGAGGCATTCGGGTCAGATCCTCACACGTCTAGCAAACAAGCATGCTAATTTGGTATAGCCAGGACAAATACCCACTTTGCTCTATTTTTAAATAGAGCTGCTCAGACAGATTTTAGCTGTGCCTCATGTTTTAGACGAAAATAAAAAGTGAAAACGTTAGCACACCCAAACACATCATCAAGCTCAACTCTCCAGCGTGTAGGCAGGGCGAGCGGAGCGCCAGGACACATCGCACCGGCATGCACTGCCCTCCCTCCCCGGTCCCGCCGCCGACTGCGGGCTTCATCTCGGCCAAACGAGCGGCCAGGGCGACAGAGGCAGCTGGGTTTTCCCCAGACAGGTCCTCTTAATGCTCAAAACCAGCAATATTCTCCTTCCTCACCTGGACTCTGCCCGCAGGGTGTGACACCATCAGTAAGAGCGCTTCTGCGCACACAGAAGTCGGTTGTGAGACCGAGCCTTAGACCCACACACTACCTGGAGGACGTGTAGGACGTTGGAGCCCCCACGGACACATCCAAGTCGCTGTCCGCACAGAAATCCCCCAACACATTTTTTTTCTCTGCCTGCAAATCCCCCCCC
>VZTV01051474.1:309-20640 GCA_013400875.1 Anhinga rufa
GATGACCTCTAAAGGTCCCTTCCAACTCAGGGCATTCTATGATTCTATGATTCTATATCGGTCGTAGGTCCAAAACAGTCTTTGAATAAAGATATCTGACTGCTGTGTTCATAAGCAATTTAGAAGGCACCGAAAATTCTAACCCATGCAGACCTAGAAAAGTTACGGTCTTTTTAGCCATGCACCCATTAGAAAGAAATAAGTGCGCTTTTTTTTTTTGGTTATAATTATTTTTAAGAATGTTTTCTCATATATTTATGTACAAAAGGCTAAATCCTAAAATATGACCCTATAAACTGCACCTGCACCTTTTTCTCACGCCTGTTCTGAATGTGCAGGAATTTAAGTTGGTTTTGACAGTGTGCCTTACACAGCCGTGGCAGCGCTTAAATGCCAGTGTGCCCACTGTACCTCGCAAATACAGCTGGCAACTGTTATGTGAACTATACAGAGACTGAAAAAACCCTTATGTAGTCTGATATACATTAACTAGAACTACTCCTACCTGGAGGACCAAAATCTCTTTCACCCCTGATTTTCTGTGATATCACGATATGTGTAAGGAGAAGCAGTAAAGGGAGAGTCTATGTCTTCATGAAGGGTATTAGCAGTAGCCTATTTATGCTTGCTTTCACAGATACACTTACCTTCCTGTGTATATGTGTGTTTATTTTGGGGTGTATTCCTATCCTGTATGGCACTGTAAGCAGGTTTACAATATTTTTCATACCAATTTCCTAAAATGTTTCCAGTGGAGCTGAAGCAAATGCAAGAAAAATTGTTTTTTGTTTAAATTGTCTTAATAGTAATAGCCCACAGAGGCCACAGATGACCAGTTGGAAACCACTTCCCCTCCTCACCCCTCATCCGTCCAACACACACAGCTGCTTTGTGCATACACATGACAACAGCTTGGGTCTATTTTAGCATCGCAGTTTAGACCATCTCACAACTGCGTCTTCTTTTCCAGATTTGGTTCTCGAGGTTTTCAACAAGCGCCTCAAAGGCCAGAGTGTTTTGCCTTTAGAGACACTCTGCCATTTTGTGCATCTCTATCACGAGGATGCTGCAGACCTTGGCCAGAAACAACCCTCGAAGCTCAGAAGTGGCCTGTGTACAGGCCGATTTCTGCGGCCACAAACAGGCGGTACCAGCCACTTCAGTCAGAGCCCTGCCAAAGTGCTGGAGAACTCTTCCAAGAAGCTTGGTTGCTCTGGAAAAAAAGGTTGCCTTGGTGCCCAGAAAGAATTGTCAACAAACTGTCCTAACTATACCGCACGTGCAGCCCTTCGACCATCATGGAAAAACCCTCTGAACCCTTACAGAGCAAGAGGGCTTCTCACAAGTTCAGAAGACATAAAAAGAAAATAAAAGCTAAACCTGTATGTGCTGTGCATGTCCAGCTCATTGTCATCTCATAACTGGAAAACCAGTAACTAATTCTCTGAGTTCTCAGTTCTTCTGCAGAAAGCTATACTTTAACCAGCCAGCCAGAAATTACAGGGCAGTTACGGAAAATGAGACAAGCGTTACCACACTAAAACTCATCCCTTTTAAAACCAATGTTGATCTGACCGGTGCAATCCAGACACACGGCAAACTTTTTACATACAAAGTCCTTATATAAAAAGGCAGGGAGAGAAGCTGCAAAGACTAAACCTAGGCTTAACAGTGGAAATGCCCCAGTTTGTCCCATCATTTGTGGCTGCATGTCCAGCTCCCCTACTCATTAGATCCTCTGTGCCTTGCACGTTTAACCTTGTTAAGTTAAGACTCTCTCTCATTTTCCATTTGGCTGAGGTGCCAGCCAAGCAGCAGCACATACTTATCATCGTATCAGGCCACCATCTCAGCAGGAAACAATGACGCTTGGGGGACCAAGGGGGGAGGGAGGAAGGGAGAGAGGTTTGAAACCAACAGGAAATGCTTTTACATCTCAGACACTGCTGTTTGTAACCCAAGAGGAATTGAAATGATCAGTAAGTTGAAGGGTACATGCGCATTTCCTTCCCTGTCTGTGCTTACTCTAATTGACCATAGTTCAGGCATATTCATGTGATCCTCTGACTGAGCATCAGTTTGAAGCAAGCATCTGTGGACAGGGGAGCCAGATACCAAGCATGGGATGCTGCAGCCTGAGCGCCCGGGGGCAGGCTGGGACTGCAGGAATAGGCCAGGACGAGGTGGAGCTACTGAGGACAGGCAGGACAAGGTAGGTAGCAATTTTGGGGGTATGTGAAAAAAAAGGCAATCAGCTCCACTCAAACAGAAAGACATTTGGTGCTTGAGACTGAAACTCAGTGGCTGTATTTGCTTTCCAAATATGACTCCCTTAAAGGAAAAGCTTTCTCATCTCCCCTTTTTCTAGCCACAATTTACAGTAACACTAAGTTTCTATAGAAAGAACAAATTGTTCTAAGAATATTCATTCAATCTTCTAACTAGAGCCCGCTTACTTCTAACCAATATGTCCCCGAGATGTCGCAGTCTTTTAAGACAGAGAGTCAGCATTTAAGAAACTGAAGGTGGAAACATTCCTTCCTGTTACTTTCTCTGTTTTGGGCGGGCAATCACAACTCACTCCTGGGGCTCTCTCTGGCAAGCATTGCTGATGTTTTGTCAGAAATGGATGTTTTCAATCAGACTGTCACATGTCAGAGACAGACTGGAGGTGTGAAAAGAAGCTCAGGAGGTCTTTAGTCCTGCTTCTACCTCTGGAGCAGCCTCAGCTCTTCCTAAATCTTGCTTGACAGTCGCTTATCTAACCTGTCCTTGAAAACCGCCAGTGATGAAGGCTCTGCAATGTCCCAGGCAAGCCACTGTTTCTTCTGAATAGCTAACCTTTAAGGCAGGTAAGGCCATTGTCTCTATCTTATGCACCACAAACAAAAAGAAAACAATTGTTTCCCTCCTCTTTCTAGTGGTCTTCCACACATGTGAAGACTGTTCCCATATCACCTCAGTATTCTTTACTTTAGGCCAAGTGTTGACCCACATTATACATTTCCTTCCTTAATTTCACCCTATTACAAGAAACCGTTATTCCTTCCTTGTCCATTAAGGCAGGCGCACCGAGAGTGCCTTCATCACCCCTACTGTCTCTTCTATGTAGTGCCAGTGGAAAACTAAGAGTCTAAGTGCTCTACTGAATTTAGGACCTAGTCTCTGCTTAATGTGAGGGGACATTTAGTACATTCCCCAAAAGTTCAGGTGTGTTATTCTCTGGCATGCCTGCTTTCTGATTCTGCGTCTGCTGCGGTTTTTTTCCTAGAGTTCACTGAGCTGTTACCAACCAATATTCCTGTCAAAAAGAGCGTATTTTAAAATACATCAAATTTATGCTAGAAATCCATAAATTTGCTTGCTCACTGAGCATTAGTCTCTATCTCTTTTAAAAACAAAACACATGTAAGTGCTTTTCTATACCTTTCCATACTCTCTTCCATTTCAGAATATGGTCCAACTCAGAAGGCCAGAGTGAGGCATCCCTGCATCCCAAGGACCCTGCAATCCTAGCAGAAACAGAAGATGTGAGTATGGACAGGGTCACGCAAGCAAAGATTTGTATGTACAGTCAAGGAAGAAATCAGAGGCCTATTTATCTCAGCCACCATGGCATTATCCTGATGCAGTATCCCATTACAGTGAAGTGCAACAGGCAGTGACGTGCCCTTTGTTTTGAATGCAAGTAATCAACAGTTCTCTCTGTTTTGGGGCCCACGTATAGGTTTTTCAGCTTTTGTTCTACAAACTCACGTGCAAGAAAGTTTGTCACCACAACGCAGTTTGGAATTTTTTTTTTCCTGGGACCATGTGCTATTACCATTGCTGAGAGATGATGCTCAGAGGGAGGGGAAGTGATTCATGCAAATTCATATATATGGTCAACATCCAAATTTCCCACTCTCTGGGCTGTAAAACCACCCCTTCTCTCACTTTTAGCTAGTGTTATAAATCATTATTATTATTTGGCTTTCACTTCCATTTTCCACCTCTACTTGTCTTACTTTATCAGATATTCCTGGTAACATTTCCAGAAGAAATGCATGCTGATGTTGTTTGTTTCAGACAGAAGCACTGTGGGGAAGCACACGGGAGGAACTAGCGAACTTGTTGATCACGCAGCCTATCAGCGGCTGGGAAGGGAAGAGCATCCACTCTCTTGGGGAAATTATTTGGTCTTCCCTCGTTTTTCTGAGAAATTATTGCATGGAGGTAATCATCCTCTTACTATAACGACCGAGTAATATGCAAGGGATAAGGTGGGGGTAAATTTGGATTTCATATATACTGTCCAAGTTCCTGTCAAATCACAGGGCTTGACTAAAGCTACTATTTGTCCTCACCTTTGTTTTCAAGAGTTAATGCTAATATGGTCAACCTTTTTCACCAATGCCAGCAAAAGTTGGATGGATTTCATAGCCACTTCCTTGAGCAGCATGAATCTTTTCATTGACTCCCTGGGGAAACAAAAATGTTTGGGTTTTTTTGTCAGAAGATTTTGTATTCTTTTCCCCAAAGAGATAAGGACTGGTTATTATGGTTGCAAATTTGCATGTGTAACGATGGAGCCCTCTCCACAGGGAGTGGCGGTGACTGGTAAAACTAATGCAGTGTGATGGCCATTACCCTGGTTTTGACGAGGTCAGAAGAGGGAAATTAGATCTGTTCTAACTTTGCCATAGGTTCATGTCTCTTTAACTGCACGTCACTGTTTATCTGGCTGTATACACACGAGGAAAACCACCTTGTCTCACAGGAATGCCATGGTCTGGCTTACTATTAAGGAAAGATGACATAAAATGACAAACATAAATCTTCAGTCAAGCTGTGACCTAGTGCAAGACAGTCCAGCATTAAGCACTGTATAGTTTCTAGGTACCAGCCAGTCACTAAGCCTGACAGCCTGTCAGCACTGTCTGTACGTAAAGATGCACCAAGTACCGCATCAGCAAAAAGGAAGGGAAAGTGAGGAGCTTTGAAGAAGTATAATTTCCTTTTAAAAAAAAAATAAATTTGAAACATTTTTGAGGAAACACATAATTGATCTTACTTCAACAGGAGATGCATGAATGCTACATCGTGCTGTTCTCCTTCCACTTGCTGATTCTTTCAGTGGATCGTACAAAGAAGACATTTGTTTATGAGGTAAAGCACAAGAATCCTTTTGTGTCTGTTGTATCCATGCTCATATTTGAGATTTCCTAAATTTCTCTTTGCTCATGGCTCTAACATGTACACGGCAAAAAGAGTACCTACCCTCAGTGCCCTGTCAAGAGGAAGGCTCAGGATGGAGCAAACATGTGCATGTCCCATCAGCACAGAGACAGGGGAGCTCTGGCATGTTTTCTAGCACAGTAGCTCACAAATATCCATTTTCAGCTTACTTTGAACAGGGAAGGCAGTCTGTTCCAGGAATTGAAGAGGAAGTGCCAGTTTCTAATTATATGCCTACTTCTAGGATCTATGTTAGCTGGCCTCTTATCACTTAATTTGTTTACCCAGGGAGAGGGACTGCAACTCTGTACAGTGAGATAAATGAACAAGGTGTCACCAGGAGGTATCGAAAGAAGGTCATAAGAACAGACATCTTGAGGAGAGACATATCCAGCAGAGCTGTCTTCAGCATAGCAATGTCCTCTGATGCCTGTCTTTGGTATATGTCTGTGGATCCTAAATGCGAGAAAAAAAGAGAGCCAAATTAGGAAACTTCATAACTACAGAAGGTCCCTGATCTGTATAACATTGGAGTTGATAAAATCCAAGTCCCTCCATCAGTTAAGATTGGTGGTGTAAGAGGACACAGGAAAGAAATCATCAGTTTATGAAATACAGGATCCAAAATGCAAACGAGGGTCTCTTTGTCCTGAACATGAGTGTAATCTTCTAGCGTGGTTTGGGGCATGTGGCAGAAAGACAGGGAGGCTGCAAGGCAGATGAAATTCCAGCTAGTTCATACAAAGTACTTTCCAACACCAGCCTTGGTCTATTGGTGGAGCTCACCCCTATAGCTCAGAGCACTTTATGAAGGAGGACAGTCATTTTACAGGTAGGGAAGCATGAGAAACCCCCAATTTCCTATGTCTTCAGACAAAGAGCTGAATGTCATCCCACACAGACTTCCGTAAAGTCAAAGGTTTGAAGGATGGGAAATTCTTTAGCCTGGCTTGCAGAAAAGCATTCCGTTGTATATCAAAGGGACCACAGTGGGACACAGAGAAATTGTTGTTACCAACCAATTTCTAACACAATTCCCTACCATACCAGGGTCTCCTTCCTCTTGCTGGAACGCGCCTGAGAGAGATTGTGAGTGCAATCAGCCACACATTTGAAATTTCTGGTAAGCCTGTCCTGCAATTCCTGAAGGGGCCTGTGATAGTCACAAAGCAGTGATATCCATGCTCTAGCCTTCAAGGACTGGCCTATGTGGCTAGCGATGAGAGAGGTTATGCAGCCATGTGGAGGACTACTGAAGAAGGGGCATGCCTCCTCTTCAACTTTTAGCCATGGTGGAAAATATGCCATACCTCTCTGGACAGGACTCTCACATGCAGCACATGCTCTAATTGCACAGAGGGATGAGACATAGCTAGAGGGAAGGAATTTGGAATCTTAGTTTTTATAGGTGGATACAACTGCTGCACAGTCTTAAACCGAGAATGCCCTAGGGTTAACTAGAATTCCTCACATGCAATGCAATATAGGTTATAAGTTCCCCTTTAGCCTAATGTTCTACTTAAACTAAAGAGGAAGCAAATGCTGATGTCTGCATTTAGGACAAAGAAGCTACCTAATTGTCCCAGTGCTGACCCAGTATCTGCCATCAAGAAAAACCAGACATGAGCTTGTTCAATCATGAGATATAAAAGCACAGATGGGATGTGGCTACAGAGATAATGAATGACAGAGTGGAGGGGCAGCGCACAGAATTCACCCGCTAGGCTCAAAGACAGATCACAACTGTCCTTCCTCAGACCCAGGGGCTGTACGTTTCTTTGCACAGGGTCCATGATAGAACCCAGGCTCATTTGCTGCCAGAATTCAGCTGACTTCAACATGTGCATTCAACACCTCCGGCACCAAATCCAGATGGCAAGCACTCACCGCCCAGTCACTCCCAGCAATAATATCTCTTTTCTGGTGAGTCAATGCAGAGGAGATGTAAAGGGAGTGGGATGAACAATAGCGTCACTTGTTACTCAAGGAACAATAGCATTACTTGAGGATGCTGTTCCAGGCTACGGCAAGTAAACTTGATACACACAGATCTGCAATTGCTACTCTGTGTTTATGAGAGATCTTAGAAAAATTACTGGTATTTTTTGTTCCTGGGTCGTAACTACTACACTGATTAAAAAAAACCACATAAATTTCCTCTTAGTTACAGTCACAAAATAAAGACTTTTTGATACGCGCTGACTGTTGTACAAGTGACAGACTGTGCACGGCAATGTCCAGAAGGGTCACAAGATGGCAGGACTACACTGCCATTGAAACCACCCATACAGCTCTGCTTTAGGGAATCCACATCCTGCAAGGCATTGAGTCCTCCCAAAGCTTTTGCCCATGTTGCGGTATGCTCAGATTCCTAAAGGGTAAGAGTCAACTAGAAAGCCAGCTTGTCATTCCCCCCTCCCTAGTCATATTTACTAACAGTGCTGCTAAGTTTTCCCCTTTTAAAAACATCCACTCTGCTGTCTAGCAGCATATAGCTTGATGTCTAGCATGGCATAGACTCTAGGGCAGCACTGTACCTTAGTTGTGTCTAACAGCATGCTTGTCTTCAGTATGGGGGGAGAAAGTGCAACCCAGACTACCCATCCTTAAGAGCTGCTGGTTTCTGATGTTGCCCCCAGTTCACCTAATTGTTTGTACTAGTGGATACAAGCTCATTTTACAGTAGTTAGCTCAGGTGGTCCTGCTCTAAGGATTCAATATAGACTGCAGAAATCCATCCAGGACTCAGCATAGCCATGCATACCGTGAGCCCACAGTGAACCACGCTCTGGTGTTAGCTGGACGGCACTATGAAGGAAAAGGAAAATAGCCCCCAATAAAGGGACTCGAATGCCAAGCTCAAAGTGCTTTGAACTAAGATGAAATCTGAATTCAAATCAAACCAGTGTCTCAACCAACCTCTTCTGAGGGGGAGAAGGAAAATGAGACCCTTCCCTTTTAATAGCTAAAGCTGTTTGGTTGTCTCAGCTGCTGCTCATGAAATCACAGTACACATGACTTCGTTCAAGTAGGTAGGAAACGTACAGCAAACTAGAAACTTCATCATGGGTTTCCCAATTTCCAAGAATATATCCTAAATATCTTTCTTTTAGCACCCTACAACCCTGAAAAACATTGTACTTGTAGTTTTATCTCATTTTCCTCTGTCTCAAAAAAAAGGTGCCGTGTGATGAACAATGGAAGAAAAGGGAGCTGATGAGACATCTGTTGTGTAACACCATTCTGAAGTGGGAAGGAAAACCTATTCAGCATCTGGGAAGGATACAGTGTTTGACCATGGTGCAAGTGGCTAGAGGCTGCATGGGGGTAATGTACGGCGTATACCACTCTGACATGCGGGTGGCTTTAGGAAGACTGGAACCAGTGAAAGTTTAGGCTCACATGGAACCGATGCTTAAAGGAAAGGGAAAAAAAAAAAAAAAGGCTAATTATGTCAAAGTCCCACAGTATTAAAGAGACAAAAGGAGATGCAGGTGTATTCTGAAAGCTGCTTCTGATAATGTGTCCAAAGAGTTGAATTCAACTTCCAAGGGAGTAGAGCTGGGAGGGACAGTCCACCCCTTTCCAATCACACAGCAAGATCAATATTTTCTAAATATTTCCTTGCAGCTGTGTGCCTGACCTATTCTAAAAAACCCTCACCCCTTTGGGATATCCTCTCAGCTTTCTGAGCAATCAATATCCAACCTGAATAAGAAATACAAAGAGTAGTATCTGTGGCCGGCGACTGGCTGTTGCAGACAGTTCTGAGTTTTGGTGTATTGTCATAGGCATTAAACTTCATATTCTGCCTTTGACTGAGACAGATCCACTGAGTGGAAGTTACTGAATGTTTTGTCTGTCTCTAAGATGCCTCTTTTCCACAGGACTCTGAGGAAAGACTGCTGGTCCTGTTTCCAGAAGATCTGCTTTTCCTCTCTGTGGATAAGGACAGAACTGCAATCACATATGAGGTAACAGAGGAAATACTGGTCAACCAAGTGAAGAGCTAAAAGCTAGAGCTGGAGCTAGTGAGCAGCACTGGGTGATGAAAATGTCTGAATAGCAGGGAGAAAAGGGAGGAGCAGAAGGAAAGGCACCTTTTTTCTTTTCTTCTTTGAAGGGAAAACTCCCCCTAATTGGAATCCAGGCAAAGGAGAAATCTGCTACGCTGGGCAGGCTACAGTTTGAAATTACAGGTATGTAATTGAAAAGGAAAGATGAGAGCTATGAAACACAGGAGGTTCTGTCTGAACATAGGGAGGCAGTTTTTTACTGTGAGGGTGACTGAGCGCTGGGACAGGTTGCTCAAGGAGGTTGGGGAGTCTCCAACCTTGGAGAGACTCAGAAGCTGCCTGGACATGGTCCTGGGCAACCAGCTCTGGGTGGCCTTGCTTGAGCAGGAGGGTTGGACGAGGTGGCCTCCAGAGGTCCCTTCCAACCTCAACCGTTCTGTGAGTCTAACGAGAAACTGAGCAACACTGGTGGTCAGGCTTGCCTTGACGATGGGTTATCTTGTGAAGTCATCTTCCCACAAGGGATAGTCCCCGTGACTTTCCTTGCTATAGGCTAATAAACTGCATGTCATGGCAAACTTTGCACACTTTTCCATCACCAAACTCTTCCCTGCTAATGTCTTGCAGGAAGCCTGACAGAACCAATCCTTATCACCTGTTCCACAGCAGAGGATTATGAAAAATGCCTCTTCTTCCTCCAGAAGGTATTTTTTCAGAGAACTTTACTACAGCAATTTCTCTTTTCAAGCCTGGGATTTTCCCAGCCATAGATTCATCTAAGATCTGTCATCCTCCCATCTTTTCTGGGTATTTAAAAAAAGAAAAAGTTCCATCAGCAGGGGTCCTCTTAGGCAAAACACCTACCTACTCTAGAAGTGAAAGACTGATAGCTAAGCACTCAACTTGCACTGATTTAAATAGAAATTACATAGTGAAATAAGCAGAACTATGGAGGGGAAGAGGCAGGCCATTGGACTCTATTTCATGAAGCTACAGAGACACATTATGTCATGCTACCTCCTAAAATACCCATGATTGCACGACCAGCTTATGACCTGGTTCCCTGGAAGTTATACCCATGTAAACAGGAGTTAGTTCCAAGTAGGTCCTTCAAAATAGGACCTTATCCAGGTTCTAGTTTTCAGAGTCAATCGTCTTTTACTGGCCAGCACATATAGCATACCCTACACAGTGGAAAATCCCATCTGGGCTCAGAGGAGAGAAAGGTGAATTAGGAGGGGATGTTTTAAAGGCAGAAGAGATGTTGGGCTCTGAGTATTTATTAATCAATCTGGCTATTCTATAGTTGAGCGTGGCTATGTTTATCTAGTGTGTAAATTCTTGGCAGAGTTAGGATATTCACATGCTGTAAATATCTTCCAGCCAGAGAAAGTCCTTGATCCTCTGACTCTCCAGCCACCACCAATCATCCCAAAGAAATCCCGGCAACATCAGTAGGACATTAGCATGCAATGACAAGAAGGAGATATGTTGAATACGATCCCAACAGAAATTGAAGAAGCTGCAAGAAGGAGTAAGAATAGACTGGAAATCGGAAACCAAGCTTCTTCCAGACTGAGAGGTGCATAAGGGTCTGCTCACGAACTGTTCTCCACTAGCTGCTGTTTTGAATGGGCCATTGCAATCAATGTAGGATCTTGTGATTCTGACCTCAGCTGTACATATGCCTCAAGGAGAAATCTTTTTGAATTTCTTACTATATTTATTGCCTGATTCTTATTAGAAAAAGAAACATTGCAAAATATTGTGTAAATATTATTAATAAAACCTGTTTACTTGAGCCTAAACCATATGTAGAAAGCAGCATAACTATGGTTTGGATAGCCATTGCCTTCCTTTGAACTGGCAGGCACAGTGCAATTCTTGATAATGAACAGCCCCTTTTCTATAGCTTTTCTTCCCTGCCCAAATCAAGAAGAAATGTTAATCCTGGAAGTTTTCACAAACCAAAAATTATTTCCCCAAATACTCATTGCTAACTTCTACCCTCTAAGAAGAACAACCCAAAATCCTCCAGGTTGAATCAAATCTATTCATTTTGATGACTTCAAAATATTTCATTTGCATTTTGAACACCTTAAGGATTTTTTCCCCACTGTACATATATGTAGCACTGAAAAGGAAGCATTGCTACAAACCAGGACAACCAACCGTTTAATTTCAAATAGTTCTCGGTTACCTGTAGGTTAATCAGCCAGGCTGCAAAGTCACTGAACAAGCTTTGTGTGGTCCCTGATCTATCCCAATTTTTCCTTTATGCAGCCTGCGCTGGCCATGTAAATGGGATGGGATGTAAATAAAGAAGACAGACAGCTGCATATACTGAAAAAAAAATTTTTACAATTTTAGAAGGAAAAAAAATATCTAACAAAGGTATGCCCACAAGCACCATAAAGTTTGTGTCTCTTTTCCTAAGGCTTTTAAGAACTGAACACCTCTGCCAAGTTGGGCTGAAACTAGGCAGTAAGCTGAAAAGCTATTTGGAAAAACAGGTGTGTAATCATACAATTGTTTCATTTCCCCTTCCTTGGGAAAGGAGACAGAAAGAATTAAAGACAGGACATCCCATGGAAATATTGTTTTAACTTCTTCAGTTTCAAAACACTAATACTTTGCAGGAAACATGAGCAGGCATGGTAGCATAACAACACACTGCACCTATCCTTAGTTGCCTTCTCTTTGAGTAAAACCGCTAGTACGAGGAAAGTTGTTTCTATACCTCAAGCATTTCTCTTATCCTGTTACTCTTTCACTTTTTTGCAGCTAAAAGATGAAGAAATCCCCAGAGCTCTCTGGGGCCCCAAGCACCCGTGATCATTATTTACGTATGTAAGTGAATGACTCTATAAAAGGGTTTCACCTTATTCACCTAACTAACCGCTACCCAGCATTTCCTAAAACTGTGTGGAAGGTCTTTATCTGGGTCTGAACAGCAAGCCACTTCTAAGCACCAAATACTGTTTTAAACCAAGTTTAAAACTTTGTCTTAACAGTGTGATGTTTCTTAAACATTTACACATAGAGAAAATCCTGAGGAACTGTAGAACCAGAGGAATTTCTTTATTAAACTTTTGGAGAAGGTGCACAAAAACAAAGATAGAATGATAACTCCTCTCCTCTATTAGGTGCCATCTCCCTGCCCTGAAATTTTGCCATCGTACCCTTTTCATTTTAGAAGTCAAAATTTGAGAATACAGATCCAGATTAGAAGCACAAAATGCTAAATGGTAACACCAGGTCTGGTATCAGGAAAATAATATACATTACCCAGAGAAAAGCTGCTAAATTTTGTTCTGTCTTCAAAGCTAGGTCAGTGGAAGATCCCAGAACTTGGAGCGATCGGAGGTTTCTCTCCTGAAGGCCAGTTTCAATTCTTACTGTGCCAGCCACTTCCCCTTTTTCCAGGGACAAGCACGGGAGACTCAGGCACAGCTAAATGTCATCAGCTTCTAAGAAATCACAAAACATGTTATTTTAGCAGCTTCTTAAAATTTGCCAATAGTGTTCCTTTCTAAGTATCATTAAAGAACGTGTGCTAAAAGAGCAGGCTCTTAAGATGATAAAAGATTTCACTGACCACGTCTGCGACACTCAACACTGCCTGGCAGCTTGTGAGACTGCCTCACGTAGAATGGAAAGCAGGACGAAAAGGTGCACTTTTCAGCACGTAGGAGACTTCTTCCACCTCTGTTGTATAAACAGAATCGTTCCAGAAATTTTTTAGTTAAGTGCTATCCACTTTTCAGAGTCCTCACTCACATGTAGGCTGCAGCACGACACATCTGTGTGCAATATCTACCTTTTCCTCAACAAGCAAAGGCAACAGCGCTGGCTGCACAACACAACACAGGCTAACAGCCAGGCAAACCCTGTGCAATGCTATCCCAGCTGTACGCAGAGCCTTCTGAGTCCAGGAGCAGAACGGGTGCAGAGTCATTACTCAGCCTCACAGACAGACACCACCACCAAATCCAACCCCAAGACAGCCCCTGAGAGTTGCTTCTCTTACAGCCAAAGACAGACACCGCCAGCAGAGCTCCACGTCACCAGCTACCCCAAACCGGGGCTGAGCAGGATCACCCGATGGGCAGACAGCCTCCGCTGGGCTGCGACACCCAGCCCACACCTGCCATGGGGAGAGACACGGCCCTGAGAACAGCAGCTGCCTCCAGCCTCGGCTGCTTGGCAGCTGCAGCAGAAACCCAGCTCCCATCCCCGGCTCCGATGCCCAGCCACGGCTGTAAGGGAGCGATCCTCATCCTTGCCTCTGGGACGGATCAAGTGTGTGAAGTGAGGGAGAGCATTAAGATTGCTGCTGAGGGCAAACACTCTGGTACGAGAAAACACATATCTAAGTAAATGGCAGTAAATCCCAGTAAATGGCAACAAGTCTTTACTCATCACTGGCAGCTCAATAACTTTCTTTACAATTAGATTCCTCAGCTCACAGGACAACTCAAAGACAAGCTTAAGATAAGTGCTAGACAACTCCTAATAAAACAAGGACTAAGTGTTACAAACTGTCCCACAAAAAATTGCATTTTTTCCATAAACATGAAATATACCTTCTACGGTTCACCCACATATAGCGTAAAACTTACTATGTCCTCAGCTAAGCCATAACTTGATGTTGTCATTTCAGAGCCTGCATATTTGCCTTTTTTTAGCAAAACAAGGAACTTTTTTTTTTTTAGATATCATTGTGTATCATAATTTAACTATTTACTCATGACAATAACGTTAATGAAACATTGTATTTCTAAATTTGCTTGATCAGCCTCTAGAGACTTTGGGATATTTTTTAGGGGTATTTCATTTTCTCTTTTGAAAAGAAATTCAAGGGAAAAAAATATTGTTACAGACATTTAATTGGATGTAAATGATTGGAGGGAGAAACTTCTTTTAGCCTACAGTCCATATACAGAAATCAAGCTGAAGTTCAAATCAGAACTTGAAAATCCCCATAAACTCTGGCATTTGAACTGAAAATTCATCCATGATCTGATTCAAATATTACAGTAATTGCACACTGATAAAATAAAGCTATTGTTCTTTTTGAATGGAAACTTAAATATGGTGCTTTCTTACAAGCTCACTCTTCTGAGCCAATAGCTTTCATTTCCTTTGATGCAAAGAACAGCTTTTTTTTTTTACTGAAATTCTCCAGGGCTTAAATGATTCACACTTTGGGTTTTTCCCTCTGAATTGGAGCTTTAAGAGGTCAGGAAATTGGTTGCTTTTCCCATCAATAAGCAGCAGTAAAGTCAGGTGGTTAGGTAAGCAGGAAGTGGAATTGCTCTTCAAGGTAGGCATATAGAAACCCAGAAGGCCACTGTGCAAATTTCCAGTGAATAATATGGCTCTGTTCATCGTGTTTCAATATTAACTGGCAGTAATGTTGGCTATTCAACACCCACAGCCCAGAAAATCTTCTACACCTCACCAAGATTTGCCGCATGTTGCCAGAGGCACAGACTTCCACTAGACACTCAAATCTTTCATTCCTCAAATAGTAAGCTCTGTTGAATTATTTTTTTTTTTGCCCAAAATGTTACTGCTTCTCTGCCATTGTCAGGAATGGAAAAAATTGTCAGCCACAGTTTCCTGCTATTTTGGTAGTGGGTAGCTGAAAAGCAGCCAGGAAACGTTAAACCACTTGCTTAAAAAGGGAGAAAAGTGCAAGTACACCGACCTAAAATTCAATGACAGAAGCGTTTGGTTGGGGATACATTGCTGAAATAGCTGTAAGAGTGGGGAAGTGAATTGGGAAAGTAAAACTAAGCATGCTCAAGAACACTGGGACAACCTAAAGAATAAACCCCTTCCTTTCCAATTTGCTTAATTATATCACATAGGCAGTTCATTCAATTTTCAAGTTTATTTTACCTGTACAAGAGGTCACGATCAGAAATCTTGTAGAAAACATTAAAAAAAAAAATGGTCAATACTGAGCCAGGAATAAACATGGCCAACATAGAAGGAGCTGTAAGAAATGTCTTTACTAACCAGTGTTTAGACTTCTGAGTGTATGAAATCCCACAGGAAAATGGCCTACAAGGCAGAGACAGTCTTACACTTCAAAAAAGTTATCCTATTTAAACTAAGCCAATGCTTTCACCTTTCCTTGGCTGAATCTCCTGTTTACCTCAAGTAAGAATCTGCACATTTCCCAGAGCAATGGAAGAAATCTCTCTTTTTAAGTTAACGGGAAAAAATCTCAGCAACACAAGGATTAACATCAAGAGAATCAAAGAAGCAAAAATACATTGAAAGTACTAATTATGTCTCATAACATTCTTTTAGGGTTGAGAAGTATCACTGCTCTCGTTCTAAATGAAGGGGAAGCTGAGGTATATGGATGTCAGTTACAGTAACCACAATAACAGAGAAGTTAGAAGATTAAAACTAGGACTGTGGAAGAATACATTAGAGTGAAGGCATAACCCTTTGCACTTCATTTTCCCTTACAATTATTTCATCCAGTTACAAGATTCTATAAGGCACAAAAAAAAAAGGGGGGGAAGGGGGGGCAAAAATGACAGGATAACTCCTCTTGACATAATCACTGAAGAAATGTTCAGCAATAAAACCATGTCCAGGAATCATAAAATTAATCTTCCAGCTTTATTCAAGTTTGCCAAGACCTCCTCCAGAGAAGGCTTCAGGAAAGACCTATGGGAAAGAGATCAGAGAGATGCTAAGAGGTCTAGAAACCACAGCCTGTGAAGTAGAATAAGAGCCTACAGAAATCAAGGAAAGATGATTGTTTATGACTGCTTAAAAAGATGCTGAAGAGTCAGCTCTTCCTCATAAGCATGATAGATAATATAAATTTTAACTAACAAAATCTCTCTCCTTCTCTGATTTGAAATCAAGTCACTGGACTGGATTGCCTAGAGAGGTCATAGAGTCACCTCGATGAAAGTGTAACAGGTAGATCGTTATCCAATCTCACCAAGCCTGCCTTGGAGCACAGAGCTGTGTGACTGGCTTACCAAGGAAATAATAACCTGGCCCACTTCTTAGGATTCTCTGTTCAAGTGCTTTTGCAACACACATCTGTGGAGGCACTAACTTCTGCTCAGCAGACACTGTAATTTCACAGAGCCCTACTTAAAACAGCATGTCATTCAGGCTTGGAATAATCTCCTCTGAGTATTTAGTAAGGCGATTAACAGAAATTTCATTATTCTGTTAGGATTTAATTTAGAAACCCTGTACTGTTTACGTTATCTGTAAGAAATCGTTGGGAAGCCTAATGGCCGTGCTGTGAGGTATTTCTAACATTTCATGTGAAGGCTGAGTCACAACTTATTTTTGTCCAGAGCTGACTTGGTCATGAAAGAGTCTACTCCAAGCAGCTTTCACCAGAAGGTATCCAGAGCTTTGAATCTACTATTGCAGTCATATAACACAAAAATAATTATATAAAAAAAGATACATGAGCTCTAACTAGTTGAAGCCACCGGCTAGATTCTTATTTGAAATCAGTGTCAATTCACAGAAAGCAACCAACTCCAGGTGAAACCCTGCTCCTTTAAATTCAGGCAAAACAATTAATTCTAGCCATTTTAGAGCTCTATGGAACTGGAGGAGCACTAATTTAACATAAAAAAAAAATCCTCCATGGTACAATTTTCAGTAAGGAGAATATCTTTCAGCTGATGATCAAGTCACTGGAGCTATGCTGGTGTACACCAGCAGATGCTCTGGTACTTTTTCTTCTAGGGTGGGGGAAAAAAGGCATCAGGAACAAATATCAGGCTTTTCTCTGCCACTGTCTTTTCCTACTCTATAAACTAGGTGAGAAGAGAGCATCAAACCCAATGTTTTTCTCCAGAGTGTGATCCTCATTTGAGCCTTTCTGAAGTCTCCCTTTTGTAATTTAGTATTCCAGGTACCAAGGATTGCTGAATTACAGAAGAGAAGGATGATAAATGTTACTCCCTTCTTTCCGCAGTTTGCCTGAAGGGGATAAAGGGATCACAGAACCTGCATAGAAAAATCTCTGCAAGCACAAATGCTGTGGCCATGGCAGTCTCACACGGGCACCCCTGTGCGCCAAGACTGGCCTAACCCACACCTTCTGTTAGGATTGGAGAGGAGAGTATTTAATGGATTAAGAGTAATGGCCCTTTGCTGCATAATAGAGAGGGCAATTTGGCAGGAGTGAAAAGCACCGTCTCCTTAAAGAGTAGTAGATATGGTTGCTAGGCACAATGCCTTATTCCCTTAATATGAGCATCAAGACACATCTTAGAAATAGGGATAGCCTGTGAAAGCTGTGAGAGTCCCCTTTAGGTACTACTCTATTTCCTATAGCACTGAAGGGATTGGTGACGGGACGCTGGCCTTCTACGTGCGTACCAATCTGTGGGGGCACCACAGAGACGTGCAGAAGATGCAGAGGGGAATAACGACAAGAACGGTCCCTGGTCCCAGACAAAGTTGAGAAGAGCATCAATGAAAAGAAAAACCAAACCAAACAACCCAGGAAACATGCAATAATGCAATGCAGCTGAACTGAACATCAGCCTGACTTATCCGTTTTTCTGTTTCTAAATGCTAGGTTTGTTGAGAAGAAACAAAGCGAAACTCCCCCCAAATCCCTTCTTTATTGCCGTGTATATAACGATGCTTTATGCATCCAGACCCTCCCTTTTTTTTTTTTTAAAGCTGGGCTCAGCTCCCCATTCTCACTGCACATTACAATTTATCTGTTGTCACTGTAGACTCTGAGTGTGGAAATAGCAAGGCTTTTCTTCTGGCGTTTTGTCTCCATGTTCTTCTTCCGGAAACTGGCAGCTATAAGTCTCTTCTCTATGGTGTGATAGTTGTGGAGCCACCGGCAGCCTAGGGAAGTTATGTTCCAGATCTGCAGTGAGAATAAGCAAAAGCACTGCACATACAAGACGTCTTCACAGATGTCAGTTAGCTGCCCATTACCTTTACCAAT
This sequence comes from Anhinga rufa, assembly GCA_013400875.1. Lineage (NCBI taxonomy): Eukaryota > Metazoa > Chordata > Aves > Suliformes > Anhingidae > Anhinga > Anhinga rufa. Next base: position 18,520 of record VZTV01051474.1, read on the forward strand.
ACAGCCTCTCTCTGAGGAAAGGACAAAGATACAGGTGATGCATTGCATCTTAGTGAAACTAAGTAACCCACCCAAAATCACAGAGTAAATCCATATTTACTCTACTTATTCAACTTCATTTATTCCATTCTAACTCTGGATCAATGGACACATTGCTCGCCACTGAAAAGCTACACACCCGTTCACAAAGGTACACTTACTGTCAGCTGTGCGGTATTTTTCTTTCCTCAGTGACCATATGCAGAAATGCAAGAAGAAGGTCAGCAAGATGAGAACAAATACAGCCACTGCAGTAAAGATGGCCAGGATGGTGGTATATAGAGAGTCATTTGTAATATGACCTGCAATTAAATACATTTAATAACGATTAAGAAATCACACGCCCAGACTATTGTTAAAGGAAGGACAGTTCTTCCAAGGAAATTTAGAGATTAATTTCCTCTTTCTGTGGAAAATAATTTTCCAAGAAAAAGTGACAGTGCGGGTGTTAACAAAACTGAGATGCTCCAAGTCAAGGGTGCACTTACCACTCTCTGTGGTAAGAAACGCAAAAAACTACAAAAAACTACATACCTGATCTCTTCATTGCTCAGTGTCTCTCCCTCTTGCAGCTATCACTTGTTCTATCTACTCTGTTTTGGTTTTTGCTTTCTGGGGAGATTTGCCTTCAATGTTTCCCTAAGCAGCACTACAGCAAGCTGAATTTTCACACTTGCGTCTGCCTCATGGAGGTTAAAAGCAGCACCTTTTTGCAATTTGTCTCAGCAGAATAACAATTACTCTGAATGAAGGACCCAGACCTGAAGGGCACCAATTCATTGTAGGGACAAGGGTGAGGGGAAAGGCAGGAGCAGTGCAGCTTGCTGTCTTCAAGATACTCAGTACCTGCAAAGCCTGAACTCACTTATTCCTATCTAATTTGATCCACGATAAGACATGAGATTTCAATTCTGGGTGTTGCGGACTCAACCAGTACTTGTAAAGGAACTGGAAGACTAAGCTATTGTCTTCCTAAGACAATCTAGTAAAACAGGAAAAGCAGTTCAATGGAAAACTCTGACAATTTGCCAACTAAGTGTGCTCTATTCAAAGACAATTGTTGGGCTTTTCTCTACCTTTATTACTGACAGTACTTTAATGGAGGAATCTTTGCCCAGGTCAACAATTCTATCTGTATTAACATTGCAAGAAACACAACTGTAATTTTCAAAGCAAATTTTCATGATAGTAAGCTCTGGATGATAACTATGCAGCAAGTCACCCACTGAAGTAGTGCAGAGAAAAGTTATAGGCTCAAAGAAACAAATTATTGTGAGAAGGTACCTTGCTCCAAATCTTTAGCAGGGACACCACATATTGCATTATGTGTACTGTTGCCTTGCTTGATTGTTAGAAACCCAGAACTTTCACAACTAAAAGAAGAATAAGAGTCACATTTAGAACGTCCCTGCCTTTCCCTTCACTCCTCTCCAGCCTTTCTCTTGGGTCCCTTTTTCCTTCCCTCCACTCTTTCCCCAACTTGTTTCTTTTTTTTCCTTTTTATAGCAGAACAGGTAAAGTTACGGCTACTCCCCAACAAGATAACACTACATCACAATTTTTTATGTACACATTTTTTTCAGTCTCTTTGTTTCAAGTGGTGTCCATGTTTGGAATAATTTTGCATCAGTTTGAGCTGGACTTGGAAGCAAGTTGAATACGCAGCAGTTTGTCTTAAGTTCTGCTCTGAGACTGACTATTTATAAAGTCAAAGGGAGAGAAATATCGTATATTGCTGAATTTAAAAAACTAATCATTTAATCTTATTGGTGATCTCATGTTTGATTCTATTTTATTTTCTAATTTAAGTTTTAATCATCTGAGACTTTTATCATGCATATTTCCAAAGAAGGAAAGTATCGCTAAATACATACTTAGTCCAGTTACGGCACCAGCCATTCTTAACATTAGAATAGGTTCCCATCTCACATGGTTTACATTTGAATTCAAAGTCTACAGAGCCTACAAGAAAAGAGAACATGAGCGGTCAGTGCCTTTACTGAATGATGGGGACACAACAGATTAGAGCACAGTGCATTCCCTCTACGCTCTTTCTGCGTTATGAATCACCCCCCGGAGAAA
>VZTV01051478.1:0-22273 GCA_013400875.1 Anhinga rufa
TAATGGTGCTACTGTCAGCGGGGCTTTTGATTAAAATGGATTTTAGACAGAAAACTAAACCAAGCCTGGCCTGGCCTGAGATACCCAGAGTCCTCCAAGTTCTACCTCACCCAGTGACTTGGAGAACTGATTAACACCACTTGGCCAAGAAAGCATAGGAGCTTTACCTGTTAGCTTGCAACATGGTGTGGAAATACTTTGAACAAGCAAATGCTGTACATGAGCATTAAAAATAAAACACTAATAATTTCAACATGATAATACAGAAACTGCTGTAAATTACTGTTAGCAGTGTTTATCAGCTCTTGGGTCTGCAAAAACAAAGTTTTTAAAAGTTTTAAAAGTCACCTTTTAAAACACTATCCTGGTTATGAGAAGCAGCATAGCTACACAGCATGAATTATTCCTCATTGAATAAGCCAATAAGCTGACTATATGTCAGCTGAGGCTCTGGAGTGCTAAAAGTCTAGAAATGTGATTGTCTTCCATTTACAAAGGTGTTTATTTACATGGTATATTGATGTCAGACTGCATGGTATGATGAGCTCACTGAACCAGGCTATCCTGCCAGAATCCCTTCCACCTCACATTGAATCATGTTTAGTCCCTGTAAGCCAAGACAATAAACGGAGGAAAATCATGCATGTGGCAATGTAGTTTTATGCATGTCTTTCAACACTACAGTACATTTATTAAAGAGTATGATGTCAGTTATAGGATAGCTTCAGCTACTAATTAATAGTTCCAAGATACAGTAAGGCTCTGAAATTTTTCTGCTGATTTCAGTGAGCTTTGGATTCCATCCTACATCAGCAATTTGGGTCTCTTAGTGTGGAAATTAAAGGCATTCCAAAACCAGTGCTAAAACTGAGAGAATTTAATAGATGTCAAAGCTATATACAAAGATACAAATTGGCCTAAGCACAGGTAGGAAGACGGTAACCATCTGGACAGCTTTCATGTGTTAACTACATGTTCCTCAGGTTAGGGATTTGGCATTCCATTTTTTTCTGAGTTTACAGCAAGGCACAAGACACCTAAGCAGAACTCACATTCGGAGTGTTTCAAAGGTCTGGACCTCTTTTATATGGCCTGCAATTCAACACCTTTGCCTTGTTGAAATATTGCCAAAACCAGCCTTTGTGAGACTTGGCTCACTATTTCTGCATCAAGGTACAGAACTCCACAAAGGGATCAACTTTGTCTTAATGCTTTAGCTAAAGCTAGTCTTGTCAGTTCAGTTACTCAAGAGTTCATGCTTGTTGATTTGATAGCCTAAGGAAACGGGCTGCCAGGAGACCAGTATTCCAGTTTCATTACCTTGCTGGGCAAAATTCAAGGCAAAAGCTGCTGTGGTAGTTGAATATTTCTAATGTTCACATATGCCAGTACTAGGCATTTGTGAAGTTACTGGTTATAAGCTCCAACTCATTGCAAAACCTCCTGTGATTGGTATCTGTGGCATGTAAGGTGTATTTTAATACCAAGGAGACTAATCTGTATCCCTGACAGTCTACACCAATGTCAAGGGGAAGGGCTCTGGGATGCTCCCAGCTCAGGTTCTCTGCATGTTGGACTGACACGACAGCACAGGACTGCATTAAGCTCCTGGCTCAGCACCTATTCTTGATTGGATGATAAGTATACATAGGTCAAAGGAGCAGTATCTATAGATTGCTGGGATGACGGGGGACTTTTTGAAAATTAATGGCTCAACAACTGCAGCTGAAAGGTAACAAACCACAAACCCTAGTAAGCTCATTAATCCAAGGCTGTCCTTGTGGGATTTCAGTGTCAAGAAGCTCGAAGCCTTTGCCTTTCTGCACTGATCTTGAAGGTTAGATTTCTGGTTTTCAAATTGTTTATTGTACAATCTTTGTGAGGCTGCTGTTTGTACATTTGAGTCTTTTTGATCAGATGTTTGGGCATTTTGAGGTCATTAACTCTTCAGCATTGATATGACAGAACAAGGTTCAGGGAGCCAGTTTATCCAGATTTTTCTGCTGTTACTAAAATATGTGGGTTTTGTAGAATCAGTGAGATATCACATTTAGCTGCATGGTCTAATAATGTGCTTTGGTATTATTGCCATGTAAATCAAGCTATATAGGACAAGTGGAGGAGTTTTTTTCAGTTTTTAATCAATTTCTCATATATTTGTTGTATAAGGCTCCTGATGGAAGTTAGATACAATATCATCAATATTTCACTGGCTTTGTCGATTTTTCTTAAGGAAAAGACAGTAATTTATATCCTTTGGAGACACATTTTTGTCAGCCTTCTCACATCTCACATAGCTTGTACTTCAGTCTACTGAAGTTTGGTATAGTGGAAGGCTGAGCATGAGGTGAGGGAAAATGAGTCATACGGGTTGTCACACACAGTCAGAGGTATGAAGAGCTAATTTAGCAGTGGATTACAGAAAAAACACGACAAACATGTAAAAGCAGAGAGACTTTGAAATTATTTTTGAACAGAAAAAAAGATTTACTTTTAGAGCCTGAATAAAATGCTGTCTTTTGCTTTCAGTACATTGTTCTTGTGAAATCACTCATAATCTCTTCTTGCCAATAGGTAAAAAGTGACATTAAAATTTCTGGTGTGCAGTCAGGAAGACTTAAACATACTGTAATAAAGTTGAAAATACAATTAGACTTATCAAAATATTTTCCAATAAGTGCAGCAGTATGCAACAAAGGATAAAAGATATTACAATTTAATAATTATTTTAGTTTTCCATTTTTCTTCTAGTTTTATGAGTCTTTTAACTTGAAATATTCAAAAAGCCCAGAGAACTAGGCATATAGTATTAAGGTATGCTGGTAGACGACTAAGCCCTGACCTGAGATTTGGGTAACTGAACTGACCCTGCGAAACTTCCAGGCACGGCATAAGAAATTGCTGAATATAACAAATAACACAGTTAGAAGAGGATAAAATTTACAGATAGTGATGTTAGGAATGGCTAATTTTACAGTTGTTTAATGGGGTTTATGTGAGAGAAAACCACATTTTACAGATATTTGGAGGGGAACACTGGGGACCTTTTGGGCAGACAGTCTGAAATGCCAGCATCACCTGGGGAACCATATCAGTTACACCAAGACTGCCTAGGAATCTATAAGAATTGATATGATATATATAGAATCAGAAATGCTATCAGAAATACCAGATTTGTGTACTGACATACAAAAAAAATAACTTCTATGGGGAAAAAGTAACTAGGGGAAAGTCATTTATTTAGGAGGAACCCAGGGCAGAGAAGGAGATATTACAGTAGTTGGAGGAGGAACCAACATGGGGAACTGGTGGGAAGGGGCTAAAAAAGGAGCCTGTGCAGAGTCTGTGTGACTGGCTGTGCCAATGCTGTGTTAAGTGCAGATGTGTCTACATCTGTACCCCTGGAATAAGTGCTCATCTGGCTGGTGGGCTAGCAAAGAGGAAGGGAACCTCCCCTGCATCCCAAAGTCCACCAGTTTTGGCTACCCAGAATTCCCACAGAATTTCAATAGACTGAGATTTCATCGAAAAAGTTTCAAAAATTTACTTGCATTATTTACAGCATTAATAAGAATGTTAGGAAAATGGTACCTTCTGATATTTTTCTGGTGATTTTTCATAAAGAAACTAAATTTAAAACTATGTTTTATCATATTTAGAAAAGATCATCATTCAAGCTCTCTCTGCTTTTTAAAGTAAAACACTGAAATCCCTTTATAACCTGATCAGATTGCATACAAGGTCAATTTTTCTCTGATTACTACTCTGTTTCCCTAGGTGCAAAAATAATTATTCCTCAATCCTTTTACAAGCTTTATAGGAGCTTAGTTGTACAAATAATTACTCAGTCACCTATGTGAAAGGTGCTACAGGTTTTACAATCTGAAAAAAAAATCTAGGGCAATTAAAAGGAGGCATCAAACAGAAACAGAGCTCTTTATTTTGAGGGTTTTTTGCAGTTTGAGTAGTAGGGGCATTTTTTTTCTTCTATATGTAAAAAGAACAAAATATGTAAACTTTGATTAATCTGTGTTTACTGTAACAACAATACAAAATTTTACTACAAATGCATTATTTTAAATTTGTTTTTAAAGAGAAACAACCCCTCACACCTGATCAAACCTTGTATTAAATGTTGATTTAAATAATGTTACTTCTCTGACCCCTCATACATATAAACACATAGGGTTCCTCCCCTCATTTGCTGATTTTTCCCAAAGTTTTAGATATTTTTTCTTATAAAGATCACTTTTATTTTATGTAAAAATTAAGGTTTATCTACCAAGATATCTCTGTTTTCTGGTTTGCTCTCTTGATTGTGTTTTTTTTTATTGCACTGGATTATTCTTGTTCTCTAATCCAGCAATACAATTTATTATTTATTATTTTGGGTCCACTTTCTTCCCAAGCACTCATTCTATTCTTTACATGCTGTTTCACTTTTTGGTCCCTTTCTTCTTCCTGTCTATCTCTCCACTGACATGAACTTTCCCATTCCCAAGGTGAGGATAAAACTGTTCCTGGCAAAACGGGCAGAGAGAAATATATGTGTAAACAGTGTAAATGGACCATCTGAGATGACATTTCCCTCCAAACTGACAATGTTCAAGAGAAAGACAGCTGTCAGACAGGTTAAGCAGTAACCAGTCATTGTCCCACCAACATCATAACTACCATCTGGGCTGGCTCTTAACCAGCACCCAGCTTGTGGGGTGACATTACAGGGACAGCATCCAGGGACACTCCTTGAGTATGTGGCTGTCTTCTTCTGGGGAGTTTGGGGGACAGGGGGCATATTTGTGTTTGTTTGTGTTAGATTAGAGCTCTTGGGATCAGTTGTAGAAGTATAGCTGGAAATTAAAGGTGTATATTTACTGCATGTAGGCATCTAGCACTGTGGTTTATCCACTGTATTGCCAATATTGATCCTGAATGTATCCTGACAGTTGATTGTTTAACATCAATACAGTGTTTCAATTCTGATTTGATTTAAATCTCATGAAACCACTTTTTCTTTGCAAGAGATATCTATGCCACTGATGCACAGAGCAGGTGCTCTGAAGCCCATGGTATTGGTTACACAGGGTAAAGCTGGATGTGTGACACGTATCTTTTATAGTAAAAGATTTATTTGAAAAAAGTCAGTATTACAGCTAGTGGAGAATCTTTCTCCCATAATCTTTTCTTCCTTTCCTCATCCAAGTAATTTTTTAATTCCTAAGACTGTAGGTGTTTTCCTTTCCTAATGGAAGGCTAGTACTTCTTGTGGTGGAATAGACATGGATTTTTGTCAAAGGTTTTCTTCCAGATTTTCTACAGCAGAGTTGAAGCCAGTCCTCCTCAACTCATGGCTTTTCTCTGTGTCCTTTAAAATATCTTGTCCCTTTTGGATGTGCCTCAGCCTTCTGTTAACACTGGGAGAAGTGTACTGTACTATCAGATTTAGCTCTGAAGATAGGACCTCTTCCTAAAACACTTCAAACTAATATTTCAGGAACTGATTTATAATTTTTGTTATTCGGTCTTTTTTCACCCCCATGAGCCTTTCTGTGTGTTACTTCATAACCTAATACTGTAGAAAAGGGATTCATTATCTTCTTTGTTCAAGCAGTACATAAAACAGCAGCCACAAATCCACTTCACTTACTACATTCATTTTTACTACTGTCATTTGAAAATGTCAGGAGTCAGAGATCTAAAGAGTCAGAGGACCAAATGAACAATTTGTTTGTGATACAAATAAATGTTTCCAGACTGCTAGACAACTTCCAGCACCTGCATTACATACTTTCCAGTGTGTGACCTTGACAGATCAGATATCAACTTCTTCTCAAAAGGAAAAAAAAAAAAGGGGAGGAAGAAGGGGATGGAATGTAATATTGCATTTTTATTTATTTGAAAGCATATTTCCATTTTTTCAGCCAACTGAATGGAGGATGGCAGAATGAAGTGTCGTAACAGCAAGAAAATTAAAAGCAATCTGTAGGTCATACTGGGTGCATTTTAAGATGACTTTTGAGGGATGCATATGGCATACCTCAAAGGCAGTGTAAATAAATAATTTTTTCAATTCATTAGTTGTGGTTTTAGGTGGCAGTTGAAAATACTGTGGTCACATGGATGCCCAAAATGCACCATGAAACATGATTGCTTTCCATCAAATACATAGCTACAGACATACTGCACACCGAGTATCCAACAGAGAAGACAGAATTGAGGGGGGACCTTATCATTGTTTATAAGTATCTGAAGGGTGTGTGTCATGAGGACGGGACTGGACTCTTTTCAGTGGTGCCTGACGACAGGACAAGGGGCAACGGGCACAAGTTGGAACACAGGAAGTTCCACCTGAATATGAGGAAAAACCCCTTTGCTGTGTGGGTGCCAGAGCAGCAGCCCAGGCTGCCCAGAGAGGCTGTGGAGTCTCCTTCCCTGGAGCCATTCACACCCCGCCTGGACGCGGTCCTGTGCCCCTGCTCTGGGTGTGCCTGCTCATGCAGGGGGGCTGGACGAGGGGATCTCCAGAGGTCCCTTCCAACCCCTACCGTTTTGTGATTCTGTGATTCTGTGATTCTGTGATTGTACATGGCTGTGGGAAGGCACACTTTGCATGTAGCTCAGATTGCAGATAGTGTTAACTGTGGCTGAAGGTTTCAAAACGGAAGAAGACTTTGTGGTTTGCATGAAGACTGATGATTTAAGAGACTCCAGTGTCATAACTCCTGCCACTGAGATTACACTAGGAAGGAGAATAAGCACAAGACAGACAAGAGTGTTAAGCAGTCGTATAATTGTATGCCTATGGAAATTGCTTTAGCTACAATTTTTGAGTACATGAAAAGGAGGAGAGAATCTTATAGCAGGATCAAATGGGAGCCTGCATGAATAAAAATGCACAGGAAGGAGATTTATCCTACAAGCGAGAAATAAAACCAGAAATTTATAACTCCACATACAAATAAATAGGAAGAGGAACCACATAACTCTTTGAGGAGTAGGAGAACCTATTGCAGGCTACAAGATTATCACCAAGCCAGGCACCTGGACCAAAATTTGTTCGCAACACCTTTGTGTGAACTCAAGCCTCAGTCTTCTCTATATTATCTCCTAATCTAAATTGTCTGTCTTGTGCATCCAGAATGCTAACTCAGGGCTGGAATTGGCCATTTGGGGAACCTACTGTTGGGAAGCCAAGACTGAATCCAAGTAGAGCTACGAAGAGCAGTAGAGTTTTTTTCTAGACTTCCATATCTGTCTTGCCTGAAGCTGAAGAATGATATTTGTTGTGTTCCATTCCTGTTTCCCCAAAGGGAAAGCCAGCTATATCCCTGTATTGTTGTCAGCTCAAGGAAAGGGACTGTTTGTTGGTGGGGATTTTTTGGGGATGGGTGTTTGATAGTGAAAGAGAGGAGAAAAAAAGGGGAATGGAACAGATCACACACAAGGATGAATTACAATTTTTTAAGCAAAAGAAATAAAAATTCTCATATACCTGTCTCACAGAAACCTTTTGTCCCCTCTCCTTTGAGAGATCATGAAACACATGTGTTGACAGTGGGGGGAGAGGTGACCAGGAGCTGCCCTGTGCTGGGCCAGCTTACCCCACTGGTTCCAGCTGGCTCTGCAATGGCCCCACCGCAGCCATACCCGAGGCCATCAGCGACACTGGTGACTCTTGGGGGAAACCACATTTTTAAAAAGGCAAAATATTGCACATCAGAGTGAGGGAAAAAGTGTGAGAAACAGAGCTCCAGACACCAAGGTCAGATGAGGAGGAGTGGAGGAGATGCTCCAAGTGCCAGGGCAAAGATTCCCCTGCAGCCTGTGGAGAGGCCACAGTTGAGCAGGTATTTCCTTGAAGCCCATGGAGACCAAACCAGAGCAAATATCCACACTGTAGCCCATGGGAAGGACCCATGCTGAAGTGGAGGAAAAGTGTGAGGAGAAAGGAGCAGCAGAGAGGAGCTGTTATGGACTGATCATAATCCCCCATTCCACCTGTCCCACACCACTTGGGTATGGGGGAATCAGAGGAACTCGGAGTGAAGGAAGAAAGTTGAGTCTGGGAAAAGGGGGGTTGAGGGGAAGGTGTTTCAGTTTTTGTTTTTGTTTTTCGCTTTCTTACTCTATTTTAATTGGCAATAAATTAAATTAATTTTCCATGTTTTGTCTATGATGGTAGTTGGTAAGTGGTCTCAGCCCATGAGCTTTTTTATCTTATTTTCACCCTTGTCCTGTTGAGGAGGAGTACAAGAGCAGCTGGGTGGGAGCTATATGCTGCCTAAGATCAACCCACCACAACACAAAAAAAACCCAAAAATTTTATAGTAAGAGTTTAACACTGAGTGTTTAAGAACACCACATAATTGCTGGCTTTCCTAATCCTTCCTGCTTTTTTATACACCCCTTTCTTACCTAGGAGGAGTTTTAGTTTTAGAACCCCTAATTAATATTTTCTTGCATTATATTTCCGTGACCTTTATTGAGTTGCTTAGTTCTCAGATATTGTAACTACACAACATCCTTGCTTCACTCATCCAAGTTTTTTGTTAGCGCTTTTTGTTGCCATTTAACCTTTGTGTCCTTTTTCTTGTACAGACTAATATCGAGATGGAGGGAAACAAACAAACAAACAAACCAACCAAACCAAACCAAACCAAACCAAACCAAACCAAAACACAAAAAAAACCAACCCCAAAAGCCAAACTCACAAAATTCTGAATGTTGGCAATTTCTATCAGTGCAATACAGAATGGAGAATGTGCAACTTCAGAGTAAGGGTTCTGCACTAACATGACAAGTAATGTTTTTCCTACCAAAATCTACAACAGAGAATTAAAAGATTTTAAGGAAAGATACGTGGGTTTTTCATCTTTGATTTGATGAACATTTTCTTTTCAAACGCCCTTTTTTTTTTCCTTCCAGCACTCATTGCAATGCAAAAATTCATGTAGACTTGTATTCTCCCAGCTGCAGTGCCAAATGAAAAAGACTCTCAAAGTCAAGCCAAAGAGGCACAAGAAGGACATAGTATATTTTTTTCTAATTCATGACCTCAGTTACATAGGCCTGGGAGATGGAAGCACAGTGGGAGACTACATGCTTCCTTTAGTTCTAGCAATAAGGAAAAAAATATTTTAACATGAGAAATCTCTGATGAGTTTCTCATTTCTAAGAAAACACCTAACATTTAATTTTCTAAATTCCTAGTTTACTCATCTTTGGTACTTACCATGACATTATGGATTAAAATAATCCATAATAACAAATAATAATAACAATATCTATTATTAATAATAATCAATAATAATTGATTTGTGGTATAGAGAAAAGTTATTTAAATTCAGATTTTATAAAAGATGTATTACTTAAGTGCAATGTAATTCCTAAATATGTGATTTCCTAATTGTGAAACAACATAACACAGCAGTCCTTATAAAATATAATTATAGTACACACCACTCACAAAAAAAAAACAACTACAGAAGCTTCTAAAAAGACTTATTATTTAAAAGAATAAGAAGCTTGCATTATACTACATCACTTTTTCTGATAAATGTAAGGGACTGCTCTGTTCCCACGAATTGCTACTTGAAAAAATAATATTTTACTTATGACTTTACAAGCTGGTTTTGTGGGAGGTTTGTAAAAAGGACAATACCTACAGGTGATTTAGTAAACATGAGGAACCCTTAGAAATAACGGTAGTATTTTCAGCTGAAAGTTATTAAAAAGGTACATTAGAGGGTAAAAAAAGTGTTATATATATATAGCTGTGGAATTGTTTCTATATAACCACTTTTTATTGTGTTCTGTGAGATATTATCCTTCAGAAAGTTCAGCACAATAACGTCTACAGAAAATACAGTGAAGAAAATTCAGCAGTAAAGAAATTCTTTTGTGTGTACATCACCTATACAAACACCATCCAAGAAGCCACAAGGTCTAAAGACAAACTCTGTAATTTCTCACTACTTAAACTGTAAATAATTACCTTTCTGTATGCTGAAATGTTTACTACTAGCATTAAATGTTAGCATCTCCATTAACCTTGTATCTTCCCTGTCAGGTCTGCATACAGTTTTGCTAGTGGACGAATAAGGCAACTAACAGAAAATCTGGTATGTATCTTTTTTTAAAGATATTTGTTTTCTATAAGATCAAAATTACCATTTTTTTAGTCAATAATATATGTGGACATGTAATTAAAGTATAAAGATATAGTTTAGTGACCCTGATGATGTACTTGATCATGGCACACAAAAAAATTGAGCAAAGCACTTCAGCTACAGCAAGTGGAAGTTCTCATTGAATTGATAACTCCTATAATTTTCAAGGCATAAGCTACACAAAAGTTATCTCAGTCACTAGAACACATATGGAGGCTAGAAAGGATCAAACTTGCCTGTCTCAAGAATAAGCAAATTCGTGCTCAGCCTTCTTCTTAAGAAACTTCAAGTTCAGAATTCCCCAGCTTATGTTAACAGTAGGTATGCTATAGGAGATTTGAGGAATAAGAGATTCTTGGAATATGAAATTATTGGAAATTAGAAACTCCTGAAAATGGTCAAATTAATGAGTATGAATGCCTTTCTATCTCTATAGTTGCATGTAAATTAAAAGCAAGCAACTAGTTATAAATTAAGTAAATGCAATCATTTCACCTTTTTACTTGAGTTGGAACAAATCTAGTATCTAAGTTTATTCTTGTTTCTTTCTACACTAGTGACAAAAATGAACTATCTAATTTCTGATATGATTTCCTGGTTTGCAGCAATTCCCTCATTCAGTGGGTGACTGGTTCTGAAAGTTACTGGTTTCCAGCTGTAACCCAAATACCACAGCACATGTCAGCAGTCAGGCATCCTCCAAGACTGTGTGACATACAATAATACTTCCCTGGTGGCCTCCCTGAATCAGATGACCTGCCATTCTTCTTCCAAATCACCTCAGGATATGATAGAAGCTTCTTTCCCAGAACTGGTTATAAAAAATCTTCTCCCTTTTACAGTTCCATGGCATTTGTATTTCACCTAAGCACTTCATCGATGCCCAACACTATGGTACCTGCTGGTCTTTCTTTCTCTGAAATGATAATGAAGGAGCAAAGTCTTCTAAAAAGGTGTGGGTGGCATTTGCTTTTCACTGGTGGCACCATGGCAGCTTTGATTTTAATCTGGCATTGAGTGAGTGTTGCCAATTGTTGGCAGAGTATTATTAATATATTCTTTTAATTGATGAAATGGACCCAGAGGCCTCCTAGGGAAAATAAGCAAGTTTGTATTTATATGCAAGTAAGCATAAAACTTTTACTATTAAAAAACAGAACATCAGCCAAAATATCCTAGTCTCTTACGCAAAGCACTTTTCAAACACTATACTGACTCTAAATTTATGTGCTTCATCCCTTGAGTAGGATAAGGGACTACGTAAGTTACATTAATTTTATTTTCATTCTGAGGTCTGGGGTTGACATGATTTCTCCTTAGATCAACTACATCCACATAGACATTTACATTTAAGCATTTTTAAGTACAAATTCCTCCAAAGGGTCATAGACAAGCCAAGATAGATTATTTTCATGAATAATTCTTGTGAGCTATGGTATCAAATGCTTTACTAAATTCAGATATTAATCTAATGCATTCTACTGTTCTCCCCAGAATATGGAAATCAGAGTCAGTGGTTCAGAAAATTCCTCAGTGAGGCTGGAGGTCCTTGTGGCTGAAGCTATGAAATATGTCTTCTGCTTCAAGGATGGATGGATCAATGAATAAAACTAGAATAAGTAGCCTACATCTTTTCAAAGCTCCTGGAGGGGTCGGGAGCCTTATTACAGTGTGTGTGTGTGTGTGTGTGTGTGTGTGAATTTGCTTGCACACACTGGTTAGAAAAATCTGCACCAAAGCATAAGGCATAATGTGAATGAGACACTTGTTGGATTCAGACATATTATAAATCATTTGGGATGGTTGCTGAGATGATTTCCTTTGTGCAGTGTCTTCTAGAATTTAACTGTAGGGGTGAACTCAGTGGAAGGCCCCTGGATTTAGAGGAAAATCAACTGTGAAAAATCTGCATTCTCAGAATAAGCAAAGACAGATTGTGGCAGAGATTTGCTTTAAGTATATCAAGATGGAAGAGCTTTTTTCTTGAACCATCAAAAGAAAGCTCTAGGGTGACTGAGGAGTAAAGTCAGGTTCTCTCCTTGCAAAGTTGCAAGCATTAATTTCCCCAAAGTATAGAGAATGAATATGGATGAAGGTAAGATTTCTGCTCCCTTATTTATGTAGGGATCAAGGTCTACTATTAGTATAGGGCTACTAAATTCAGTAGTGCCATTATCAGAACAATATGTGCTAACTTCCCTTGTAGGACAAGACTCCAGTGTGCTAAACGTTCCATAAAAACAGAACTAAAACTGTCCTTTAATCCACAAGGATAGTACAGGAAACTCACCTAGCTCCAAGACAAATTTTAATAATATTAATTGGAAACCTGACTGCAGGATTATGTCTCTTAATCCCTTGTACCTCCCTTTCCCCTTCAACAGCTTCTCGCAGGATACCAAAACAATATAGACCTCAATGGCAAACTACCATAGCTCTTAAATTCTCTTATCTAGGGTTTATTTTGCATGTTAAATTCAGCAGAAGAGCAACCACTCTATCACTCAAAACCTATTCAACTATTCTGATTTTACTTCCAAGCTGTCATCTTGCACTGCCCTTGGGACAGGAAAATGTTTGTGAGAAGAACTGCTTTTCTGAAAAGGGATAGAATCATAGAATCATTAAGGTTGAAAAAGACCTCTAAGATCATCAAGTCCAACCATTAACCCAACACTACCATGTCTCCTAAGCCATGCCCCAAATCTTAGGGAAATGCTTGTTCCTAATATGCTACCTTAGTGTCATATAAGGCTTGCTTGAATGCACATGTATTTGCATTCCTGGAAAAGAATTCACATACAGTACTTAAAGTGGAATTATATATCTTATAACTGAAGACCATATAAACATGTTCAAAGAACTATTGCTTATGAATAATCTTGTTCCAACACTTTTGCAATGAGGTATCTTGTTCAGAATTCTAAAGTTAGGGGGAAACAAATAGATTGGGATTTTTTTAATATGCTAAAATTTAATTAAAATTGCATCACTGAAAGTTGTTTTAAATATGAAACTCTTGCTTCAGTTGCAGGCAGTCTTTTCTCCATTTTGAATTTCTGTTTAGATCTAACTCTTAAAAATCAATTCCTTTTTTCAAACAAGGATTATGTAGAACTGTATCAAACATATCTCTCTGTGTTAAAAAACTGGGATTCCAGTTTTTCTTCCTAATGATGATCAGAAACCTCATCAACTTCCCCCCCTTCCCCCAGGAACATTTTCATTAATATAACCCTAAGTCTTTTGTTATTAGAAACAAAGGCAAAAATGAAGTCCAAATAAAATCCACAATCCATGAAGAGTCACTGGAGGTGAAAGCTCTGGTAATAAGACCCAAAGCAGATGAAAATTAGAAATAAGCGCAGTAGAAATAGAGGTAGCAAATTTTTGTACTGAGAAATCAAATAAGCTTAGATGTGGGCAGTGAGGAAGGAAGATAGTGGAAGTAGAAATTAACAAGACTAATGGAGGCAAAAAAGACAAAATCCATAGGAGAAATGTGACATCATAAAAAATCTGGCTTACCACTCATCTCTTATCACATTCTATTAACATGGCTGTTGTTGGAGAATTTTTATGGTACCCCTTGAGGTAAATTAAACACGTTTATGCTTAAATATATAAAAAAAATTAATAAGCAACGCATTAGGCAGAGTCCTACCACCAGTTCTTCAAGGAGTCTGCAAAGATGCATCAGTAGCTGATTCCTTATAGACATTTGCACCAGCACCAATCCCATGAGTGGTGGCACTGGGTCCTACAGCCCAACCTTGAGTCCATCCCCCTGCCCAGTTTGATGCTCAGAAGTGGCTCCTGAGCATTGCAGGATGGCTACAGGTTTGTCACCAAGGGAAACTTCACTCCCTTGCAGGGTGTCCTAGTCTCTGGCATTCCTGCTTCCAGCCAGTTTAACCCCTTCTGCAGCTGGGGCTTCTTGACCATCCTGCCAGATCATTCCTCTGCTACAAATTACCACTGCTGAGCAGTTAGTTTGAATTTCCCCTTCATTGTGTGAAGTAGTGAATTATCATAGAATCATAGAATCATTAAGGTTGGAAAAGACCTCTAAGATCATGAAGTCCAACCGTCAACCCAACAATTATTATATATTCTGCAATATATTATAACCCTGTCTTATTTGTATGCACCTGGGAATTTTCTAGGAAGTAAGCAGAAATTACCCTTGCTCAAAAAACTTCAAAAGGTCATGTGGATTGCTTCAGCAGCTTAAATTTAAAGTACTAATACTCTCATGCATGTATACTTTTTGACAGTATTTTCACAGTGTTTGCATTCCATAAGCATTTTTAGCACTGATGTAATACCTTCTGTTTCACAGATGAACAAAATAAGCTCTGGCCAGTTATTCAAGATCAAGTTGAAAGTAAACTATTATCTCAGACAATAAGGGAAAACTGAAAGTTCTGTGCAAGTGCAACTTGAATAAAACATGGTACACAGTGATGGGCAACTGAAAGCTGTTCTTGGCTAAGCTGGCTGGACAAGTCTTTGAATGTAAGAAATTCTCCCTGTAGAGAAACACTTTCTGCTTGCATCCTAAACTACAGATTTGTATCTCTGCACTCATATACACACACTAACCAATTTTAAATGGGCTGAAACACTTTTATCTTGTCAAAAGCATCAGCTCTATCTGCATGCATGACATTCAAATTTTGAAAATGCATACTCAGTAATGTGGCATTATGCAGAAGAGAAGAAATATTTATAGCAACAGTAAAAATATGCTTTTGATTTTTGATTTTAAGAAACTAATGCTTCATTACCAAATTTCATTTCAATGTGTTTTTTAGCCCTATAACAAGAAATTACTGCACAGATTTGCAACAACTACCTTGAAACTGTTAAGGGCTGTTGTTATCTTTTGGAAGCCCACAGTTTTGATTTGTGTGTTTCTTGTAGCAAAATGCTTACATTGGTAACATTTCTATACATCAGATTGCTCCATAAACATTACAGGCTAGTACTACTGCTCCTGTATGTGTAAGTGAAAACAGTTTTTCAACTCAACTAGATCAACTCTGCAACAAATAAACTGATAATTACTACATGTATTCCATCGCACTTGTAAATAATGAAAAAATATTTCGGATTTTGATGTGCATGTGTGTGTGTGTGTTGACAGAAATGAGTTGTAGGGAGGATTAGACTAAACTGAAGTTTTCTGTCTCTTTCAATAAACCATTATATTAAAGTAAAGCAGAATATTTGGGATTAGCTTATTTTACATTTTGTTTCAATTCCCTTACACCATTTCAGCTGGAAGCAGAAGAATGTCAGCTGCAAAATGCATTTCCTTAAACAGCATAACCTGGCAAGAAGCCGCTGCTTGTAGCCTCTCAGCTGACTGCAGCCCCTGGGACTAAGGGTATTGAAAAAGGAACTATGGAAGATACCATGGTTGACCCTGTTCCAAACCCACACCTCAGGATCAGCTGCAGCTTGGGCTCTCATGCCAGATTTCTATAGTATGCACAAAGGTGAATACAGACCTTTCCCTGTTACAGTGTTATAGATTTTTCTTTGGACTGCAAGGCAATACTCAGTGATACAATTTCTCAGGAATGTGAATCATAGTTCAGCCAATTTGGGTATTAAAGTTGGATTCTTCCTCTTTTTGTGACCAGCCTTTACCATGGACTCAA
The DNA here is from genome assembly GCA_013400875.1 of Anhinga rufa. Taxonomy (NCBI): domain Eukaryota; kingdom Metazoa; phylum Chordata; class Aves; order Suliformes; family Anhingidae; genus Anhinga; species Anhinga rufa. Next base: position 15,839 of record VZTV01051478.1, read on the forward strand.
GATCTCAATATATAGATTTTTTTACAACAGTAACCTTCAGCTTCAAGAAGTGAGTTGCCCAGGTCAAGAAAAAGATATGACAAGTGTTGATGACTCATTGTAGGAATTCAAGGATGACAAAATGCAGAGAAAAAAAGGCCGTTGTTGCTGTGTGTATCACCTGTGCATATCACAGGGCATGAAAACCCATAATCCTTCCTTTCCATTTCTATGTTCTACAAATATTTGTCTTACCTGTAGCAGTCCATATTTTCATCAGTTTGCTACACATCTGTTTAAAAGAGGTCCAAAATTGAAAGACTTGTATTCACCAGGAGATGTGGTAGCACTTCTGAGACCTTTTGATAGTCTTTTAATACTATGCTGTTAATATTCAATCATAGTGTAGCATCAACAACAAACTTGTGCACTGAAATGCCCTTTTAAAAAGAATTTATCCTAAACTTGTGCCTTCACTACCCTTGAGTATGTCTTCTGTGAATGATGGTGCTTAATTTAAGTCATTAATTGTATGTCTCCTTTTTATGTAGGTAGGATTTTTTTTGAGTTGACAATTTATACAAATGTATGACATACATTTTTCTTTATTGCACTGACTATGCCTCAGCTTTCAAAATCTATGAAGTTTCAGAAAAAGCTATGAAGAAATTGTAGGAGAAATGGCAGAATTTTAAAATTATTTGCCTATATATAGCCTTCCATACACATGGTTCCTGCACTGAATCTTGTCTCTCTTGACGGAGTTCCTCTCCTGTTTTTCCTTTCTGAGTAAGCATTTGATAACATATAGCCCTGTATTTGAAACAGACTAAAAATAAAGCTTTAGAATAACATTTGTACAGTCCAGTTTTCTGGATTTAGTGACCCAAAATGACAATCACATTTAGCTGGAAATGCCAAGATGAAAAATGCTTAGAATTTGCTCATTTTCTATTTCCCAGACAATTATTATTTCAGTGTTGAACTATATAATCTCACAAAAAAAGTTATCCACCATTTTGGTCAAATGCAGACATTTTTCAGAGCATGGCTTTGAAATCATATTCATGACACATAAAACACATGATACCTTTATACAGGAAGAACAAGTGATATGCAAACTTAAATGTTCATGCCATTATAAACACAGGTGACACTAGAAAATGTACTAACAGATTAAATAATGTAATCTCTTACTTCTGTCTAAGAAATAAAAATCCATGAGTGAGTAAAGGCTGGAAGTAATATCAATAAGCTGCTAAACCAGTGTGGACTAATCTGAGAGAGGCTTGTCAGCAATATCACCTGTTCATATACTAGTTAGTGCTCCCAAATACTAACATAAGGCTCAAATTTCACATACTGGTACATGTAATTGTATAGCGAACTAGCCTCTTGATTCCATATGAATGTGCATCGTGACACATTATTGCACAAGACATTAAGATTAATACCATTAATAGCATTTATTCATTAATTAATAGCACAAGATGAATAGTGTATGTCATGTTACCAAAAAATTACACCATCATATGCAGCAACATCTGTGTTTACAGCATACTATGATGGTAGAATTCATGGCAGTGCTATAAAGAATGCTTCAGTTTAACAAAGCTTAGCTAATGTTACCCTAAGTCCTTCTGAATTTGTTGTTGCAGGCTTCTTTCTTTCTGCATAAAACCTTTGTGTTTTAATAGTGACAGGTCACTATCTGGCTTTGGGTTAAGGAGGAAAATGAAGTTGTCTCAGAACTATGTAACTAGTAAGGCCATTGATGATTATGCTAACAATCTAATTCAGAAAGCAATAAATAGTGAAAACAATAGTCTACCAGTGGGGAGCTCCATACAGGAACATCCAACACTGTGTTAAAGTCAAAGCCCAAGGTAACAGCACTACAGGTAGGAGCTGGATCATCAGCCAGGACTCAGGCATGTAAAGTGGTGAGAGTGTCCTGTCCCCTTGAGTCTAAGGTGACGGTTTGAACTGGACTGGAGGATCTGTGGCCTTGGCAGGCATAAGTGTGAAATGTGAGAGTGTCCAAGGATAGAAATCTGAGAGCAGAAGTCACTATCCACATGCTATTCCAAGCACATAAATTTTAGATTTTGTTACACTGAGTGACAAGGTTCTGTTCTTGTGGTTACCCCATGCTAAATTCCTCCATGACAGTTCGTGTCGGAGTTCCTATTACAGGGTAGAAGGGAAATAGGAATGAAAAAAATATAGAAATCAAAATGATGCAAGTCCAAAGCTGTCAATTCCACCACAGAGTTCCTGGTTATCCAACCCTCAAATAGAAATAAAAAAAAATAAAAAAAAAAGGGACTGATCTGTGTCTCCTCAAACTGTCTTGAGAACTAAGTCCTTTATATTCCTTAATTTACTCTATGGGATGGAGTTCTTTTCTCTCCTTCTTTTTGTTTTTAGCTAATTTTAGCAAAAAACAATTTCATTTATATCAAGATTATATTCAGTGGTGGCCGACGACAGGACAAGGGGCAACAGGCACAAGCTGGAACACGGGAAGCTCCACTGAAATCTGAGGCAAAACCCCTTTGCTGTGCGGGTGCCCGAGCAGCGGCCCAGGCTGCCCAGAGAGGCTGTGGAGTCTCCTTCCCTGGAGCCATTCCCACCCTGCCTGGACGCGGTCCTGTGCCCCTGCTCTGGGGGTGCTGCTCACGCAGGGGGCTGGACGGAGGGGATCTCCAGAGGTCCCTTCCAGCCCCTACCCTTCTGTGAATCTGTGATTCTGTGATTCTGTAATATTGCCACTTAACTGCCAGTCAACCATTGCCTATCCCTTTATAAGGCCTGCCTAATAGTACCTTATTAGCCAAAGTGATACAAGGATGACTGCATTAAAGACAGAGAGATACTATATTAATGGACACATTTTTAATTTCTATCATAACTATAACATTTGATTTGAAGTTATTAAAACAGTTAGATAGTCATTCCTTAAGTCAGTTGGTGTAGTAGCTAGTAGATGCAGAGGGAATGTTGGGGGGCACAAACAGAACTTCAGGGACTAATTCTTCATTTTCATACCCGGTCACAAGGCAGATTTAAAACAAGACTAATAGCTATTAAGCTAACTCAAAGTATTAGTGAGTATTAGACCTAAACATGACACCTCTGTTAATGATAGAAAAACTTATTTTCCATGACAGCTGAGCAATTGGTTTCTGTAGTAACGATAGAGTTCTTTCATGGTTTAGCGCCAGGAAACAACTAAACACCATACAGCCACTCACTCAATCCCCCTACCCTTGTGGGATGGGGGAGAGAATCAAAAAGGCCAAAGTAAGAAAACTTGTGGGCTGACATAAAAACAATTTAATAATTAAAATAATAATAATAATAATAATAATAATAATAATAATAATAATAATAATAATAATAATCATAATCATAATCATAATCATAATAATAGAAAAGGAAAATAACGAGAGAGAGAGAGAGAGGTGAAACCTCAGAAGGAGGGAAAAAACCCAAAAACCCACAAGTGATACAACCGCTCACCACTCGCCAACTGATGTTGCCAGTCCCCGAGCTGTGATCGCTGCTCCCCCCAGCCAACTCCCCCCAGTTAATATACTGGGCATGATGTCATATGATATGGAATATCCCTTTGGCCAGTTTGAATCAGCTCTCTTGGCTGTGCCCCCTCCTCTCCTGGCTTCTTGTGCACCCAGCAGAGCATGAGAGGCTGAAAAAGTCCTTGACTAGTACAAGCATTATCTAGCAACAACTAAAACATCAGTGTGTTATCGGTGTTATTCTCATACTAAGTCCAAAACACAGCACTGCACCAGCTACAGTGAAGAAAATTAACTCTATCCCAGCTAAAACCATTATAAGTTCCCAACTATGCTGGTTTGGCATTTTTACAATGTACTTTTCCCTTTCTTTAAAAGAAAAAAAGGAAGACAACCTCATTCAGACAAGTAATTCTCTGAAGATATATGCCATCTTTAGAGTTTTACCTTCAAGGTCTTACCTGTTTGATTTTCCGATCATACTGTGTATAGAAGGCTAATTCAGTGACACTAGATCAAGAATGGAAAGTGGCAAACTCAGAAATATACTTGTGATAAGACTTGACATGGTTTAATGGAGAAAGATGCTACTCTTGAAAACACTGCTGCTTTTACAAGATTTGTTTTTCTTTTTGAAAGGATTTGTTAGTCTCACCTTCAGAGTATGAACAATACCATAAAATATCGGCTCTTATATACAGACCAGAACTAATTTTTCTCCCTCTTAATAGTGTAATTGTATTTGAGATACTGAATAACAAAAGCCAAACAGAAAATTATTTGTCAAATATCACTCTCTAAAGTCATTAAAATTGTAAAGAAATAAGAAAAAAAACCAGACTATAAAATGAAAGAGGTGGTAAGTTGGAATAATAAAATTGGATATCCTTTAGAGGCACGTCAAGATGAAATCTTTTGGATTTCAAGGGACATCCATTTCTGAAACAGTGACTTCATCAAGCATGGACTTTATGTCAGAGATGTTCAGCTGTTGATATAGAAACATCAGATGGAGACACAAAAAGGGTCCAGCCAAAACATTCCATAGTTCTTACAATCGAAAATAACAATTTAAACTGAATAGCTGCCAAATGTGAAGTACAGGAACCAGGCTGAACTTAACTGCCATAACACAAAAGTATCTAATCATGTTGTTGTCTTTGGAACTAACTCTAAAGCAGTGAACCAGCCTCACCAATAATTGAGCATAAAATTATTACAATAATTGAGTTCTGAGACTGCAGTAGTGTGAATTTTTACTGGATTGTCAGCAGATAACTCTGTGTCTGAACAGTTCCAAAGCCAACAAAAAAGGTATTCAATAATTAAGCATAATCAAAAGCTGAAGAGAGCCTTTAACTTTTACTTAATATGCTTCCCAAGCTTTCAGACAAATTCTCTCTAGCAGAGAAGAAAAGAAAGAACTATTTAATTAAAATAATCCTTGTCCATCCCATCAGCTATTTTTTGTCTTGGAGTGAATGAAGTCTGCTGCCTCCAATTCATTATCATTTGGACAGTTTTCAGTCTGGAAAGGTCTATCTGGCACAAAATATATAGTTGATGATGATGCACCCAACCTTATGACATACTTAGCAGCTTTGAAGATATGTCAAATTTTATCCATAAAATGCTCATTGCCTAAATTACAGCTTGGTCAGTCACTAATCATGAACTCATTGCTGGTGATATTTCAAAGCAGGACTAGGTGCTTCAGATGCATCAGCAATATCCATTCCTCCCTAAGGCAACAGAACATACTTGATTGTACCAAAAAGCCACCAAAAAGTATAACATAACCAAGAGTTACTACTCTCAGTCTTAAGTTGGAGCATAGTTCTGCTGGGATCAGGTGCACAGCTAGAAAGCAAAGTTGGAGAATGGGACAAACCTATTCTGGAGGCCATTTACAAGCATCCTCTGACTGAAAAGCCACTCTCAGATACTTTCCTCCCATAAGTAAAATTTGTGAACAGATTATATACACTTCAGTGTGAATCACCTCTGAGAACCAAGCAGACCCCAAATATTTCAGTGGACTATTTCAGCACTGTTTCCTCCCAGTCAAGGGGATGGCAATGGCAATCAAAACTGACAATATTACTTCAGCAGTTAATCCCACTAGCTTAAGCAATGTAAGGTCATAACTACAGCTGGCCAGCCTCAAGGACCCAGTACACTAAAGCCATGGAATCAGAAGCTAAATTAATCTTTTCAGAGGGCAGTGGTCTACTAAGATGCCAGGGCTTTTAAGACTCAATCCAAAAATACTGAGGAATGTATCCTAAAGAAAATATATGATAGCCACAAAGAAAACAATTCAAATTGAATGTAATTAGAGCAAGTCTGGAACCTATATAGATTTTAGGATGTTTGCACTTGAAAAAAAAAAATGGAGGTGTCTAGTGTATAACCTATTTACATTTTATATGGTGTCAATAACTTCAGCTTGCTTTTACTCCAAACCAAGATAGTTTCCCCACACAAAGACATGTATTGACCTTCCTCACTTCTGCTGAAGTCTTATACAATCATGAGCCCACTCAGTGTATGTCTATGTTTACTGCAGAAACAGATGCTACTATATATATTTTAAACCTGAGTCTGAATTACATGGTCTTCATAAAGCATCCAACTGGAGAATACGCATTTCAATGAGAAGGGGCAAGTTCTCCATAGCTATTTCACCAATATAAACTATATGTGTCTCTTTGTACTGGTTTTGGCTGGAATAGTTAATTTTCTTCATAGTAGCTAGTATGGGGCTATGTTTTGGATTTGTGATCAAAACAGTATTGATAATACAGGGTTGCTTTATTTATTGCTGAGCAGTGCTTACACAGTGTCAAGGCCTTTTCTGCTCCTCACATGGCCCTGTCAGTGGGTAGGGTGGGGGCACACAAGATATTGGGAG
>VZTV01051489.1:0-18657 GCA_013400875.1 Anhinga rufa
CTTTCCTCTGTGCTTTTATGAAAGCAAAATCTGTGTAGATAAAGCACAGTTGATCTGTTAGGGATTACTGTTTCTCGGTTATTCTTTTGCTCTTGCATATCATGCCTTTATGTAGAAGAATATTTAAAGGTGTCGTGTAGAACAGCGAGATGAAAGATTCTTTGTGCATTGAAGAATTCTGGTGTCACAGGAGTCCACCTGTTCTCCTGTAACTTTTTTTTTTTTTAAACTGAAGTTTATTTAAAGTGAATTTTAGTGCTCATAAAAGCTGCTGGGTTTTGACAGCCTTAAAGATTGAAAGGCTGTCCCCACAGGTGGTGGCAGCAGCACTATGGCCTGGTATTCGGGGCACAGGAGTAGGAATCAGAAGATCCACATTCTGTTCTCATCTTTATAACAGGTGACCTTGGGCCAAGTAGCATGTTGCTGAGGCTCAGTTCTCTGTGGAGAATTTTACCCTGGCGCATGAGGACATTGTAAAGATTTGCTACTCTCTTAGGAAAGAAAAGGCAAGGATGAAAACTTCTTGCATCATCATCAAGCAACAGACCTCATCTCCAGTCTACCAGCAATGAGAATAATTGGTGGTTTTCAGGACAAGATATTACCAACAGCCCACTGAAAGTCTCAGACTAAGTGGAAGTACTTTTTGTCTGTGCAAAATTGTCTTAAGAGGAGCTAACCAAACCAAACGGGCTTCATGCAGGTCCAAAAAGACTCTTTCTTGTTTCTGTTGGTGTCTCCTACACGAAATCTTAGTCATTTTTGTGGCGAGTCGAGCTGGATCAATCCATTTGATGTAGCATTGTGTGTCAAGTAGTGGTCAGCATCGGACAATTAATGCATCTATCCAGCTTGCAAAGCTATTCCTCTGATTAAGTACGAGGGGAGTTTTCTTTTTGACCCTTTCAGGCTATCAGCTTAATTCCCAGAAGCTTCAGATTTAATTACCCGTATCATTACCACAACATTCATAGCTGCAGATTTTATTAATGACCATAAAATTATCGGATCCTCTTTAAAATGAATGCAGATTCCCAGCCAGAAGGTCCTTTCACACATCAGTTCTAGTACAAGTGAATCCCACAGGTTGGTGTAACACCTCTCGTGTCCGTTTGTCAAACGCCAAGCCTAGCTCATCTGTCTTTCTGCACCTGATCTCCTGCTAATATACCAACCACTAGTAATACTCTCCTGCAGTTCTGTCACCAAACTCAGGTATTCTTGCCTCTAAAATGGTAGCTGAGCTGAAGTTCACCTTTCTCGGAGCCCATTTTTATGTGTTTAGCAGCAGACTGACCTTTACACCTCCCTGTTGCAGGCTCCTTCCGCTCACTGCGTTGCTTTTGTTCCTATCCCTAAAATGTTCTTTAATCCATTTCAATTCCTTTTCCCTGCACGATGCTTTATGACTTTGTAAATCAATCTGAGTGGTACAAAATCAAATGCTTTCCTGAGATCCTGATAACTTATGTCCACTGTTTCACTCTTGTCTAACCTAACGATTTGGTCGTATAATAAAAAGGATTTCAGCAGATTTGTCAGGCATGACCTTCCTTTTATGAATCTGTACTGGATGTCCTCTACTAAATTATGCATTTCCAAATGTTCTGCCATTTTGGCTTTTATCAACACTTCCAATACATTCCCACAGCTGAAGCTGGGTTTCCTGTTGTAAGGCAATTCAGCAGAACTCTGTCACAGCTTAGCAAAATTCATCAGTTTTTTCAGAATTCTTCATAATGAAACTTCTCTGTTTTCTACTTTTGGTCCTCATCTTATTGGACTCTTGACATTGGAATTAGTATTCTGTTTTATATAGCCCTGAGAGTACTGCATGTTTGGGAAATAGCAAGCTCACTGTTTGCAGTTCAGCAGGTTTGCATGTCACACGTGGAAGGAGTTGCTGAGTCTCAGCCCAGTCGCAGGTGAGAGGATGGAGGCCGGTAGCTCAGAGTCTCAGTTTGGTTCCAGGTGTCGTGGTTTAGCCCTGGTCAGCAACCAAGCACCACGCAGCCGCTCGCTCACTCCCCACACCCCTGTGGGATGGGGGAGAGAATCAGAAGAGTGAAGAACAAGGGAGAGGAACCAAACCCAGAAAATCACAAGCGGTGCAACAGCTCACCACCCACCGACCGATACTGCCAGTTCCCGAGCTGCGATTACTGCCTGCCCTGGCTAACCCCTCCTGTTGGGAGTGAACTCAGCAGTGGTGAGCTTGCAGGGTCCTGTTCCTCCGTGCCAGAAGAATGGTCTGCCATTTAAGGCAGCTCAGCAGGGAGGAGACTGGGGATGATCATTCCCTACCCCTGTTACTGAGGGTGATCATTGCCTACACCTGTGAGGGGGGGTGGCTAGCCTGACTCTTGCTTCTGGAGTGGGCTTACAAAATCAGCTCGGCTAAAGGAGTCTGCACCTTCCATCCCTGCACCCCCCACCTCCCAGTTAATATACTGGGCAGGACATCATATGATATGGAATATCACTCTGGTCAATCTGAATCAGCTCCAATGAAGAAAATCAACTCCATCCTGGCCAAAACCATGACACCAGGCTTCCTAAATAATTTCATTTGAGACTGGAGGTCACTTCACCTCTCTGTGCATCTGTTTATTTTTCTGGCCTGCTTCCTGAAGAGTATTCTACATTGCAGCCTTGCTTTGTGGTTTTGTCTGAAAATATGTATGTGAGGGGGGGAAGGGCAACTCCTTCAAGTGTTCTTGCTTAAAGCCCTTACGCTTGTGCTTATACCTACTTTGAACATATAGCTTGCCACTTGGGCTATGCTTCCAAATATGGATTTCTCTTGGAGGTATGTTCTGACCCACCTACTTTGTGCTGCAGATATATTTAGCAAAGTTTTGCCGTAATAGTCCTACAGTGCTGTCCCAAAGCTGTCATCTGCTCTTCTGCCTACCTCCTTCCCAGTTGCCTTCCATGCGTCAAAAGCCACCTGCCGGAGTTCTGCATCTCTGGTCAAGGCTTTCTGCCACTGCTGCGGCTCTTTTTCGGCAGTAGGTAGAGCACAGAGGCTAAACAGCCCTGTCTTCTCTGTGTGCTGCAGCTTGCCTGAACTTGGGTTAATTCCTCTGTATCTGCAGCAAAGATCGCGAGTTCTGGGAGAAGCCCCCAAAGTTATGAATAAGACCAGCAGAATTGGAGACTTCCATAATCAAAGCCTCAAAAGTAGGGGGGGATTTTGTTTTTCTTTTCTCTTTTTTTTTTCTTTTTTTAAACAAAATGCACAAACGGGTACGTACTCCTTGCCCCCAGGCCTGGCTTGTACAAGGTGAAGGTGCTGCTCAGCCTGGTTAGGTTGAGAGCAGCACAGGAGGCTCCTACAGTTGGATCACGATGCTGAAGCAGACCATCTGGGGATGGGGTATGACTTAAAGACTATGGGAGTGGCTTTTCTTTGGCCTGGACCCAGCTTAGAGCAAAAGTAGCACTAGAGTACCGATAGGGCATGTGCCTGCCCTGTATCTGCTGTTTATTGCAGGGGGAAATTGCCAAGTTATAGTGATATTTAAGTATGAGAAAATTATGAAAGACACTGTATTGAACGGGCTGGCTTTTCTTTAGAAAGCCAGATTCTGCCTCCCTCCTCCAATCTTCCTGTTAGATGTCATCCAAGATGGATTCCAAGTGGGGAAAAAAAACAAATGAAGCAAGCAAACCTGTACTGAGTGAATCATTCCTACTAAAATTAAACCACTTATTATGGGGAGGGGGAGAAAAAAGAAAACTAGGCGTACAGGTTTAGCAAGCATGAGCATGTATTTCAGCATGTATTCCTATATTTGTAATTGCCAAACTACTGATTTCTTGGAACTCTGCTATTGTAAGCAGTGTTCTAGACAGTCACTCCTATAAATCCCTGTTGATATGTTAAGCAGGAGAAGGCCTTTGCAAGAATAATATTTAGCCAGCAAGCGATCTCCATTTGGGGCATGCTGCCTAGGCTAAAGGGGCAGACAGGGGAAGTAACTGTGCTGGCTGTTAGGATGTCCTGCTTGAGCATCCGTCTGATGGTTGCTTGAATGTTATTGCCGCTTCCAAGAGGTGCTGAGGAATACTTCTTTTATTTTTAATTATTTATTTGGACAGAAGTGTCCAAGAGAGTGTATGAGGTTTCTGTTCAGGGTGTGCTTCTAGCAGTAAGACCTGTAGTTTACTGAACTCTTGCTCTCCTTCGTATGCTATTCAGGCAATAAGTAACCACATGAAAAACACCTCAAACAAACAAATGGCCTTTTCATGGACAGATATTGTTCCTTTCCAAGTGTGCTATTCCAAATAATGAAGTGCCTCAAACCCTGAAATTATGAAAGCACATTGCAAATGACCCCCTTTAAAAAATTTATTTCTATAACACCAGTGTAACCAGAACATTTTCATCACTGCTGGTCTGCTGACCGAAGTAATCTCTGTTTCTTTTAAACTAGTTGGTGGGTAGAAACAAGATGGAGTGTCTTGAGAATAAATCTGCCAGAGTACAGCTTTACCTTGGAGAAAAAAGATTGCCCTCTTTCACTTGCATCTGCTGAACCGTGTACCTCTGCAGGGGTGAAAGAGCCCCACAGGCTTTCTGGCAAAGCACGTGAAAAAGGAAACGCGGATCGTACTGTTTGCTTGACATGGATGAAAGTCTGGGTCATCAGAGAGGAAGAAGAGGGGAAAGCAGAAGAGGAGGGCAGAGCCACAGATCAATATTTTCAGCACAACCAGTTGACAAGGGCATGGGGCTGGAGAGGGGCAAGGAGACTTGTTTGATCCACTGCTGCAGCGAGGACACATCTGCCGGATCCCAGCCCAGTTCCAGCATCACTGGCGGAGATGCGGATTATCTGACAACTAATCGCATTCTGAAGTGAACAGCAGATGGGTGCCCTAGGTGCCCTGTGACCGTCCATCAAACCTACCTTCAGTTGTAAGGCAGAGGGCAGACACTGGCAAGACTGCCGTGCTTGTGGTCTCCTTTTATGGCACAATTTTATGCAAACTTGTTTGGGCAAGGAAAAGAGTTGCACACTTACTTTATTACAAGTAACTGAGAGCTCGCAGAGGTTTTCAGAACACCATTTTGTTTCACATGTTTTGTGAAGTTCCTAGCAAGTCTATTGTTTGTACAGCGTGTTATCAGATTACTGTTTGGGAAAAGGGGATGATGACCTTAAATTCAAAACCTATTTTTAAAAAGATAATACTTCAGGTTTATGCAGTGTATTTGTTACTGCCAAATGATACTACATTCCTCTTAATACTTTTTTTGTACCATACAGCAATGCAAAAATAAAGGATTGTAAGGCATTACTTATTTATCTTCCTCGCTTGTTCCTGCTACTAGTGATAGCAGATACACTTCTGGTTTCTTTTCTTAGGTCAGCAATGGGGGTAGGTTCTTCATCTCACTAGAGCTGGACATGCGTGCATCTTGCATTGGGCATCTTCGTATTCACATAGGATCGTATAGGAGCAGTTTTCTGTGCCTGCCAAGGGTTTGCGGTACCGCTGTCTTACAATTAATCTCTCTCTGTCAAGTGACCTGATGCCAAGTATGATTTCTGGAATTCTGCTAGAGGAGGTTTGGTGGCATCTGCTAAGGTGCGGACGGGTCCCCTGGAGAGGCACACGTGAAGGAACATCTCTGCTTGTCCAGTCAGATGAATGCTCTGTCTTCTTGGGACTGTTGTACGCTTTGCAGTGCCTCCCATTTTCGTGCTCTTGAACTTGTCTGTCACTGGTCGTGACCTTCATGGCGACTGAGCGTTGGTCTTCGTAGTGGACGCTTGTATCCTCTTTGGGACAAGCAAGCTGCAGGTCTGAGTGGAATTGACAGCCAAAGAGGAAGCCCTGTCTTTAAAAGACTATACTTACTTGAAGTCCAACATGTAAACCTGCACAAGTGCAAGATAAAAAAGCCAAGCTGTGTAAGCACTGATTCTAGTAGCTTTGGTTAGTTGTCCTGTAGACATTGGGAAAACTAGTATGTTTTCTCATCTTTGTATGTCCTGTTACTAGCAGGCTGAGATTAGTTTATCGAAGTTTTATGTACCCGATGGATGTTCTGAAGGCACTGCTCGCCATCTTGGGCCTGCAGGATGCTGTGCTGGTTTTCCTTCAGTTGGGTACCTCTTGCCATGGGTGGTATGCAGGGCAGCTCTTGTCAGGTTGTCCTCCAACAAGAGAGAGCTCCCCACTGAGACCTGGAAGCCACAATAGCAATAGTTTCTTTTTTGTTCCTAGTGTGCACTGTTGGGCATAGTGTGCTTGGTCTGCATCCTGTTGCACCCAAATTGCGGTCAAAAGGGGTAAGTAATTCCTCTGTGTCAAAACCAATACTGCATGCTAGCTAAACTAGAGAGATGGCAAACTTGGGGCACTTCAGGAGGTCAAGTTCTTCCACAGCATACTGCCTAGTAATTCATTTGAGCAGTTCCAGTTGGTGAGAAATGTAGCTGCAGCATTATTATGGTCATAACCACACAGGTGTGGACTGCCTGTGAGCCTTCCTGGATAGACTTAGCAAGCAGAGATGCTCACATCTAACGGTACTCTGCAGCGGAGGTATACTCGCAGTATGCACACATTATGCTTGGCAATATAGGATCTCATTTCAGTTGGCATATTCAGTGCTACTATGTCACTGTATTCCTAGCAGAAAACTGTCAAGGTAATTAGCGTTAATTGGGATTTTTTTGAATGAGCCTCTCATTTATTGTATGTTTGGCCCAGGCTTGGCCTCAAGGACTTGGCAATCTCCCATCTGCAGTTTTGTCCAGATGAACGTATATGCCTTACAGTGTACATATCCACAGAGTTCAAGGTATAATCCCTACTGTTGGCATGTAAGTGCTTTAAATCTTCCTGCTACTTTAGGGTATGTCTTGTCCATTGTAGCTCTGTAGAAGTTAGCTGGCATTGAACTGCTCCTTCAGATCTCTGCCTGTCGTCTTCTGACATGCAGTTACTAATTTCCTGAGAGCTTCTGCTCTGTTGCAATGCAGCGTCAAACATTTTGAACCGAACCACTCAGCTGAGAGTCACCATCTCCTCAAATTCTCTCTCACGTGTGAATGACCATCTCACTCTTCCTCATCTGTGTCAGTGCTCAGAGTGAACTAAGTGCATTAAGATAACCTATTCGATCACTGAGGAAGTGGTCTTTGCAGCAGCCGTTAGCTATCGCTATTAGCCACGAGTTTGTGTGCCTTGCTGTCGGTCTTCTGCTGTTGACATTCACATTAGCCAGAACAGCTAATTCAAGTCTGGCCTTTGGTTCCAGGCAAGTTTTTAGACATGATTGGAAGGAACAACATACTGAAATTCAGGAGGTACAATGCAGGTGCTTGGTATGTTAAGGCCGGAACCTCATTTGTAAGCAGTAACGAGACTATAACCTGAGGTTCTCTGCTGAAATGTGTCTGCATATGTATCTTGATGACAGCATTTCATTTTCCAGCTGCCATTAAGGACAAAGCAATACTAAATTATGTCCTTTTAATGTGACTTTATTGCCTTTTATGTATCTCTGGGACTTCTGGAGTAACTTGGGGTCCTTTCCAGCAAAATACAGATGAACTTTTCTGGAAGCCTTGGGTGAGTTTGGGAAACTTCATGATTTTGTGACCTCAGTCTTTCTGTAGAGGATCTGTTGCTAGGTTGCTTCAAAATGGAGCCTGGCCTCTGGCTTGTACTCTAGGCAATTCCACTAAATTTGGGTAAAGAGGTTTCTTTTGTGTGGGGTTGGAGAGGGAAAAGGAGAGAGAAACAATTTTAACTGCAGTCCTTGGCTAATTGTTCTGTGGAGATCTACTGCAGGGCATGTTGTGGGAACAATGATTTACTTCCTTGCTTTTTAAAGTTTACCAACTGCGGCTTTATCATGAGATTGACGTGTGTGTTTTCTAAAGGGGAAAAGGCTTCTTTTGATGTTTTCTCATCAGCTAAAGAGTTCTGAGGAAGAAGAGGATCTCATTAAAAAAAAAAATCTTTGCTGTAAGCTCGGCAAGATGCTACTCTATTCCTTCACCATAATCCCAAAATACAGCTTTCTCCTGGATTGTACTGTAAAGGGTTCGGTAAACCAACACAGTCACAGTAAGACTGAAAACAGCATTGATTGGAGGTAACTTCTGAGCAGTTTCTTCAAGAATTTTTGTGTTCGTAAAATGTATGCTCTCTTGCTCCCTTTGATTTGCTGGCACAGGTTGCCAGCAAAGTTGTGGAGTCCACAACTTGTGTTGGAGTCCACAACTTGTCCACAAGAGACTCCACACAAGTTGTGGAGTCTCAAATCTTGGAGATACTCAGAAGCCATGCGGGCATCGTCCTGGGCAACTGGCTCTGGGTGGCCTTGTTTGAGCAGGGGGCTTGGACAAAAGGACCTCCAGAGGCCCCTTCCAACCTCAACCGCTCTGCGGTTCTGTGATTAGAAGGTCACAACCTGTCCCTTAAGATAAAATCTCTGCAATAGCAATTCATGCCATGTTACCTTGCAACTGAGCCAACGTGCTCCTTGCAAACATCGGTTCCAGGTAACCCAGAAGCTGCAGTAAATGCAGTGACTGCATTGCTTGTTGAGCACTGATTCTTGATGAGAGCTTGTTGTGCGCCTTCTTGAGGGTCTGCACAAGATCATGAAGGTACAGATCAATGTACTAACTTAAAGTAGTGATATTTAAATACCTTGGAGCCTGGAGACTTAAGAAGCGATTCTTCTTTTCGTGTTACGGTACAGTGACTGCGTGAAACTGGATGCTGCATGTCGCCAAGCCACAGCGTGTCCTCAGGAGGTGGCAGTTCTTAGAGAAGGTTCTTAACCTTGCTTTCCAGGGCACAAATGTAACACATCCTCAAGTCATATGGCAGAGCATTTTTTTTTTTCCTAATAGGCCTATTTTGGGAATGTGGGCTAGAGAGTCCTAGATTAGCCTTAGTATTTTGGACACTAGTCCTACTTTTGTGCACACACCCAGATGAATTTATCTTTAAGTTTTGATACAAATGCAGTAGCAGGAGTTTTAAAGCACTGGGTAAACAACAGCCTGTCTGAACATCTCCCAAGAATAAAGGACTCCAAGCTGGCAAAGGAAGGCTTAACAGGAGCTACTGTCGGGAATCTGAAGCCAGACACATTCAAAGTAGAAATCAAGTACAGATTTGTAAGGGAGAGAATGATTAATTACTGGAATGACCTAGAATGGATGGATGCTTGGTCTCTTGCTGTGTTCGAGGCAAGATGTCTTCTGGACATAAGTTAAGCCAGGTATCAGGTTTGTTTTACTTCATGCTGGCCTCAGTGTAGAGAAGGTGAAGCGGATGAAATGTAGCAGCCCGTGTTTATAGACACGCGCGTACGCACACGCGCGCACATACACATGCAGAGTACAGCCAGAAGACCTGGTGATTCCTGCAGACCTTAAGCTGTACATTAAGTGAAAGACTTAAATTTTGAAATTGTTTGTTACTTCTAGGAGAGGATCGGTTTGTAATTATGCGTGGGGTTGGGAATCTGCCTTTACTGGGAATTCTGCAGTGGTTAAACTTCATTCTTGGGCGTGAATTTGCACGTGTTCTTCACCATCCAATGCACCAGGTTTATCAGCAAGCTACAACTTGGTTCTGCATTTCAGTAGCGGGTTTAGTAATAGTCCTGCTGTAGTAGTGGGAGCTATGTCCTCAGGCACATACTATGTTCAGCAACTAATACTATCCTGTGTGGCTTTAAGCCAAGAATTTAGCCCCTCTGTTCATGTTTTACTTTTGACAAAATGGTGATGTTTCTCTTCCCTGAGGACAAGAGCTTTTAATTTGTTATTTGTAAAGCCCTTTTTAAGAACTGACCAAGGAAGGTATTGGTGAAATACACAGTGGTGGCATTATTTTTCACTATGTGACTCACTCAGAAATTAAAAGGGAAAATGAATTTCTCTTCCAAAGAAGTGATATCAGCCTCATCTTTACCAAATGACTTCCTCCTTGCCTCTGCAGGGCGGTGTGGATCAGGGTGAACTATACTTCAAAACATTTAATTGCATACAGTGAGAAATGAAGAAAACTGAAGTGGATCCCAAGAATGTATTAAAAATCTGAACTAAAATGAGAATGATTTCATGTCAAGTGAGACAAATGCAGAGTTGATACTCCAGTGCTTCACACTTCCACTTGTCCTTGGTACTGAGAAAATGAGATTTTTAATATCTGAAAAACAGATTGCCATGAAGACTCATCCATTGTACGTTTAAGCTGCCTTTATAGCAACTTAAGCTGGGGACAAGATTGTTCATTACATCTGATTCTACAACTGTGGCCACGATTTCCATATTAATATTGAATTTTTTTTTATTGTCTCTACCAGAAATACGAAGGAGGGCTGGTAGTGTTTTCCCTGTGTTAGCAGATAATTTATTTAATGAATAATGTGAAACCGGCAAAGGTTTGTGAGTTCTTACTTGCATATCAACCATAGATTGTGGTGACCCCTGCTTTTGCTGCTGTGATCAAACCTGGTTTGCTGCTTTGGTTTATGCTAAAAGGAGACTGAGGGAAAGGGGGATATTGATTCATGATTTCAGAATCCTGATTTGTTGGTGGCGGAAGTTATGCTGTTCGGGGCTGAACTTCTTTTGGCTAAAATTATAGGCGAGGGGTTGCTTGTTTCCTGGCTGATGTGCCCTTGAATTACAAAAACATTTAAGCAACCTTTACATGTGTGTGGGGGCAGGGAGGGTATTTCTGTGCCACTGAACTTTAGACCAACGTTGAGTCAAAGACTATTTGTAACCCTTTTCAATAGCAGCCGTTCTGTTCTGGCATCAGGCGTAGGAAGCACTAGCTTCCTCTCCTTTCTGTGTAACTGCATTTGCTTTCACAAGTCCAGCTAGCAAGGCAGACCTGAGGATTCCCTGACCTGCCTTACTGCTTGGCTCGCTCTGTGACAGTTTGCGATTGCATTCAGACTGTAATAGTGCTGCCTCAACCTTTAACACAGCAAAAATTGAGAATTCCTCTTATTTTCTCATGAACTCTCTCCTGTTTATTTCTGCTGAAATGCTGTCATCCTCTGTCTGCGCTCACAGATCTGGAGTTTCTTGGAAAAGTTCCTTCCTCCTCCTCTGTTCACATCCCAAATTTGGGCTAGATCCTAATGGCTCTTCATTTATAAGATCTGAGGTCTGTACCATATTTTTTTTCCCGCTTCCATTAGTATCACTAATATCATTGTCCTGCCATTGTCATCTCACATCTGAGTTACTGCAGCCTTTTCTTTGGCTCCCTATCTCATCTCATGTTCCAGTTTTAATACTGCGTTTCATGATGATGGAAGGTGATCTTTTCTTTCCTTTGTGGGTTTTGTTCTTTGCTTCTTCCACACTCCTTGCCCTGGAAGCAAATCTTTCTCTGAGGAATCCAGTTCTCTATCATTAGCCTCTCTGACCTTCAGAAAGTTTGTATATATTCAAGTCTAATTTGTTCCTCTTTGGAAAACAAAACAGCTCTCTGTATTAAACTCAAAATTTGGCGATAAGTCAACAGCATGATCTCACATTTTTTGTGACTGCTTTAGGGAAAATATTTTAAATGCAGTTAAGAGATTTAACAGAGAAGTGTTTTGGTGTAGAACTATCTTTTAAAAGGTTTGGGGTGGCTGACTGCAAGGGACCTGTGTGTTTGTCTTTTCCATCCGTCAGTACTTTGGCGTCACGATTTCTCTCCCAGGCCACAGTACATGACCTGTGGTCTGCTGCGACCACTCATCTTGTCTGTGACCTTGCTCTTGGCGACCTCCCATCCTGGAGGGGAAGAAGGCAACCCGAGACCTAGACGTGGGACAAATTAATTGTTTTGGAAATGGCAGCAGCTAGCTTTCGGCAGCTCCCCCCCTGCCAAACACCCAGTGTTTTCCTTTGCCATATCTCGGTGGGCGCAATCATGTGGGGGCAGACATAAAAGCCCTGGGAAAGTTGCTGGCCAGAAGCTGACTGCTGCTACTTCTGGAAAAGGTCATTCAGCCCAGCCTTTTGCCCCGAGACTTCCTAAGTTTTTTCAGGAATTTAAAAAAGAAAAAAGCTACTTAAACGATACTGTAGCCTGTGTGCGCCCACTGGACTCCATCTGGAATAGGTGCAGCTCTTCCCCAAAGCCTATAGCAGGTGTGACAGAGGAAGAGCCATGCTGTAGTGTCTGGACCACTCTTAAACACCGAGAAGATCCAAGATGTGTCCATCCACAAGGCTTGGTTGCTAATATTACAGACATTTCTTTATGGAACAGAGTAAATTACCCCGTGCAAATGCCTGTGCTGCTCTACCCACTTGTTTTCTATTCCAGCTCACATATGCCCATGGCCTGAAGTGTAAATATTCACAGAATCATAGAATGGCAGGGGTTGGAAGTGACCTCTGGAGCTCCCCTCGTCCAGCCCCTGCGTGAGCAGCACCCCCAGAGCAGGGGCACAGGACCGCGTCCAGGCGGGGTGGGAATGGCTCCAGGGAAGGAGACTCCACAGCCTCTCTGGGCAGCCTGGGCCGCTGCTCTGGCACCCGCACAGCAAAGGGGTTTTGCCTCAGATTTCAGTGGAACTTCCCGNCATCCCCTGAGCATCCTTGTGGCTCTGCGCTGGCCTTGCTCCAGCAGCTCCCTGTCCTTCTGGCACTGGGGGCCCAGCACTGGACACAGCACCCCAGCTGCGGCCTCCCCAGGGCAGAGCAGAGGGGCAGGATGGCCTCCCTCGCCCTGCTGCCCACACTCCTGTCCATGCAGCCCAGGACACCGCTGCCCTTCTTGGCCCCGAGGGCCCAGCGCTGGCTCAGGGGCACTGGCTGCCCACCAGCACTGCCAGGGCCTTCTCAGCAGAGCCGCTTCCCAGCAGGGCAGCCCCAGCCTGTGCTGGTGCCGGGGGCTGTTCCTCCCCAGGGGCAGCACCTTGCCCTTGCTCCTGTTGGATCCCATGAGGTTCCCCTCGGCCCAGCTCTCCAGCCTGCCCAGGGCTCGCTGGATGGCAGCACAGCCTTCTGGCGTATCAGCCGCTCCTCCCAGCTCGGTGCCATCGGCGAACTTGCTGAGGCTGCCCTCCATCCCTTCATCCAGGTCACTGATGGATGTGTTGAACAGGACTGGACCCAGTACAGACCCCTGGGGGACTCCACTGGTCACCGTCCTCCAGCCAGTCTCTGCTCTTTCTGCATCTGCCTGGATATAATATCCTGTCTTTCTCTTTCCTGTTGGTTAATAGTTTGACTTCTGAAGCACTTTCAGTCCATGTTAGTTTGTGGAGAAAGACATCAGCGGTGATAGCTAAAGAAAATTCTATTAGGTCATTCCTTTTCAGAACATAGTACCTGTCTTTTAAGCTCTTTGCGGATGTTAGCCAAATAATCCTTTTAATAGCTTTTGTGAGTTAAAAGGGTAGGTAACTGTCATAAGGCTAAATGATTGCATAGATGAATTTACTTGTGGCCAAAAGAAATCAATTGGAATTTAAATTTTTGTCTCTGGACTGATGACACTACCAAACATCAACTTTCTCCTTAGGAATCTACCATATACATTGAAGTATATGTCGGTGACGATATATGGGTCTGGATTAGTTAGATTATCCAGAGTAACGTGATTGAACGTTTCCAGTTTTTAACCTGTGGGTGTACCCAAGCTCAGAATACTCAGCTGGTTGGCCTTGTTTAGATCTGTGAAGTATCTGTTAATAACTTGAGTCGTTATAATTCATAGGGTGTTTAGATGTAAAAGAATATTTGCCAGACTTTAATTAAGACCATGGGTCCATTGCAAACCATGCCAAAGCTCCTGAAGGCAAAGTGAAGCAAGAGGGTGAGGCTTTAACAGACCATGTAAAAAAAGAATAAATTGAAAGACGATAGAAAATTCAGTGGTTCCAGGGAGCATTTTTCTTAACCATGGCTATATTTAGTGATTGGTATACGTCCTACTGCCTTTTAGCAGCTGGATGGATTGGGTGATTGAGAAGGATCCTGAAGGCGCCTTTGTTTTTTTTTTAACAAGAATGAGATTTGATGCTGCTGCCTGGTGAAACTGCTGTAAGGTTGCCCTCTGTAAGCCAGTTGTATAATTGTAAGTCAGATAAGAAGTCAGAATGTATTTGCTGTACATAGAAATCTCTAACGTTCTTGTATCTTTTCATTGTGTCTTACAGAATGGTGAATAACACTGAAGACCCCCAAGAGGCTTTATAACGTCCCATCCCCATGTAAAGTATGCTCAGAACTTTTCCAGTAGTGTAAGTACAAGCTAAAAAACCCCACAAAAAATCCATTGTTGAGAGCTCAAGAGTTGTTTGGGGGGGTTCTCTTAAGTTGCTAAAAAGAGCAGAGAAATGGTTACTATGATTATCAGCAATTTGCTAAATTGAGAGTGCCCCTGGTTTGGTATTTGCTAGATGTTTAAACTGGGGAACAGTAGCATTTAATTCCTCACTTGGTCTGGCTGTTATGTTATTTCTTCTTCTACTTTTCTGTCATTGAAAGAGAAGGAAAATCATGCAGTTCTTAGAAACTCAGCCTTGATCAGAGAAAGGCTATTGTTAAAAGAGATCTCCATACATCTACTGAACATCCTAGGGGGATACCAGAGCTGTGCAAGAGTTTAGCACTGCTACAGACTTGGTGAAAGGGGATGAATACACCATTAACGTAGTATTATATAGCAAAGGGCACCTAACCTAACATTAGAATTAGATGTGTTGGTCCAGGCAACCCCTGCTGTATCTTGAATCCCAGTACGAACTGAAGTTGTCTACATCTCATCCTTGAATTTGAGCCTATTAGTGTGTTCTTTTAAATGACTTCTGTCATGAATCTTCAGTGTAATTGCTATCCATGCTGTTTCTTCAATAAGCAAATGTATTCAAAGTTTGAAGCTTGTCAGGCTCAAAGGAAAGGCTTGACCTGTACTGTGCTGTCATCCATCTCTCTCACTGGCCGGTCCTATATCACTGTTCCCCATACCTCTTTTATAGGCACGACCAGATGCTTGTCCACTGGCAATCAGATTCTTGAGATACTTTGACCTCTTGACTTCTGATTGTACCTTCTGTCAGACTGAGTTGGAAAGAGAAATCCTGTCTACAGAATAGGTATCAAGAAACTGGGCTGCTGTGAATGCAGTCAGATTTTCCCAGATGGATTATTTCAAGGATGAAGATTATTCATCTAGCGCGTGGACACTCACAGTGCAAGTGGCAGGGCAGTCACAGACTTCTGTAGAGGGAGTCTCAGCAAACAGTAACGACTGCCAGGGGTTTTGTGTTGGAAACTAAAGTACCGATGTATTTCAAAGAAACTTTTGATACAACCATTAATTAGTTATTTTCTATTGCTGGTGGCTTAGTCTTCTGTTCAAAACTAGTGGTTTCCTACTTTGTTGCCAGTCCCCTGAGCCACCTCCTCTTCTCTCTTTTAGCTGGAAATATGTTGGATTTCAGTATTAAAATCACCACTTGAAATTGTAAAGATCTAGTTCACAGCAGGAAAGAAGTCTGGAGGTAAGGCCACGCTGCCCTGTGCATCTTTATTATACTGGTAATTCAGAGTTTGCGGAGTGATCTTAGAGCTCCTCTGTGCTTTGTGTGAGCACAAGGACAGCCTGTCAGCTTTAACTCTGAATCAGACTTCTAACATAAATTTCCAAACTGTGAATTATATAGTTTTAATTTCCTGTGCTTTAGCTAGATTTCAGTCATGTTCTGTCCCTGTGCAGTTTTAGTTGGATATTGCATGGTTCTGTTGCTTTCTGGAATCGTTGCGGCACGTTGATGTACCCTGTTAATCAGCTGCCACCCTCCATCAGAGAAGTAGCAGCTTTTTCGATGTATTCCAGTATATGTGCAGTTAATGTGGCCATCGAGAATGCAATATAAGAATAAGTCAATAATTTCTGACTGAGTGAAAGCTGGGGTGAACCTCTTTGGAGGGGATTAAAGAGTATTAAATTAGAGAAAATGGGCCAAGATGACCCACTTAGGTATAAAGTTTCCAGATTAAACCATAGATATCTTCAGAAAAGGATATGTGGGCATCGTGGCTTCAGAAGGGGAAGGAAAAAAACAGTCTTTAAAAAAGTTTTAACTTAAATACTGAATAAGATTAAAATTGGACAGTCTTAAAACTACCGTGGTTAGAGAGTAGTTTGGTTGCTCCCACCACGGGGCACCATCCTCTGTCGGAAGAGCAGAGCAGGCAGCCAGCTGCAGTTACCATTTCACCTACCCAGTTTTTACCCACAGCTTAATGAGAGTCAGTACTCGAGAGGAATTTGAGGTATGGTATGAACACAAGACACTCAGTTTTGGTCTCAGAGATATTAGTCACTGATCTGAAACTAAGTGCTTCTGTAGCCACTGCGAGTAGATCTCTACTGGGTTCTCCATAAATATGATGGGAGTAATTACTTGTAATTCACAGGCTCACGGCAGTATTAATTAATTAATATGTGTTAATAGTGAGATATGACCATCAGTATTTGTGTTGTATGTTTCACTCTATGTCTCAAAATATGATTTCTGATAGAACTAGACAGTTTCAACATTGTCACTTGAAGTTTACCTGAATCATCAGGCCGGTGCTTGTGAATCTAACTGCCAGCAGTTGACAGAGCTGTCTTGGAGTGAGTAAATGCCTGCTGAGTGGAAAGAAGATCAGTGTGAGTAATGCAGATGAAAAAGGACTAGATTTAAGCCATGTCATCATTTAGGAAAAACAACAGAAAGAGAGGAACGAGTATGTGACTGATACCAAAGTCAGCACACATTGAAGAACAGACAGTGGAGGTACAGTGGCTTAGAAAGTCACCACGTGGCTGAGCTGTGTTAACTGTCCAGCTTCCTTAAAATGTGATACGAAACATGTTAATTAAACTTGGATGAAAGAGGACTCCGCTAATTTGTTTATTTTGTCTTCAGTGACAAAGTATTGTGTAAGTAGTTGGTGGCTGTAGGAATGTTCAATTGGCATTTTAAGCTTCCTTAACTGAAACAATGTCATGTCTGAGCCCTTAGTTTTACCTCACTTTCAACCAGATGAGTTAATTCATGATTTCACAGGCAGCTCAGCCACTCCGAAAGGGACCTGAAAGAAATCTTGTTGCATGTGTGCCTCTTACACCTACTTCTGCTTTTGGCCAAATTGGCATGTCCCCATCTGTTTAGTTGGTGTTAGCAATCATCAGAGCCTTCTCTAAGCTAACTCAGCTCACTAACCCAGGCAGAAACTAGCTATGGGTTGGTTGGTTGATAGGTTTTCCTGCTGAGTTAGTGAACTTAACTGGTCTGTGGACATTTCCACCAAGTCCAGGAGCTATGCAGAAGGGCAGAAGTGAAGGTTGTAGGTTGGGTCATGCTTTCTCATGCATCTGCAGCCTCAGGACTTGCATCTGTAGGTGTTCTCCTGGTCCGAGCAGGACACGGAAAGGTTTGGACTTGCCCTGAGAATATAGACTGGGTCTTCTCTATGCCATACAAGAGGATATTTCTCTAGTTCAGGTCTGGGCTACACAAAGAGGTGTTTGGTTGCTTTAGGAGCATTAATTAGGATGTGTGTTTCTTTTTGAAATGCTTTTAAATAAAATAAAACTCTAATGCAGAAGCAGCTGTGGCCAAAAGCCCATGTTTTTGCCATTATGATTGATATTCTTCAAGGAGCCGCTGTTATCTATTCCTGAGTTGTTCTCCAAGTATAATCTCTGTCTTCACTTAGACTGTGTGCCAGTAAAAGTACACTTGCAAACTGTTTTCTAGTGGAAAAAAAATTTGCTTTGTAGTTAAGCATAAATTAGGGATAGGCAAGTTTCAGTTGTTTGCTGGGTTGGATTTTAGTTTTCTGAAGTAACAAATCTCTCTTTTAAGAAAGCGTGTTGATTGTTACTGCTGGTGATAGATCTGAGGGAGAACGAAGGTGCCTGAAATACTTCAGAACGTCTCTTTCTTCACGTGTGGAAGAGAGGTGGTGGAAATCCTGGTGATAGCATTCCTTGAAACTTGTCCTACACCTTGTCATATCTGCTGCTATAGATGGACCCTGTAGGATGGCTGTATGTGTGGTGAGAAAACAATCAAAGTTTGGCCACGCACTTGGTCTGCCTTCTTGCAGAACGCCTGCGTGACTTTGAACAAGTCAGTTTGACGTGTTTGAAGGCCAGCCCCCTTCTGTGAGCTCTTGGTCTCAAAAATTAGCATAGTTTTACTTTCCTGCCTCCCAGGGATATTCTACAGAAAGGTGTGTTTCAAGTATTTAGACACTCCAGCTGGCAGAATTAATAGAGAAGAATTCTGAGGTTCTGTCTGGATTTTAATGAAGGACTGGTCAAATTGTGCAGTGAACTGGAGGAGGCAGAAGACAGCAGTATACCTACCGCTGTAATCTCGACAGCTGAAAGTACGTGACTTGCCAGTCTGGTGTCTAGGTTAGGCCCACGTCTCAGTTTTATTGCCGCAATGACTCTCTTTCTTCATGTGGGTTAAAGACAGTATTATGGTGTCTTGGTGAGATTTGCTTAGCTGTGTAACTCAAGCGCACAAGTCCTGCTCTGATTCTGTTACAGAGCTTATATATCCAAAGTTTAGTCTTCGGCTCCCGATTCCAAGAGCTCCTCCTTTGCTCTTGGCACAGGTTTTGGCTTTGGGCC
>VZTV01051490.1:0-29056 GCA_013400875.1 Anhinga rufa
CCCTGCGTTATCAACACCGTTTTCAAAACAAATCCAAAATGTATCCCCATACTAGCTACTGCAGAGATAATTAACTCTATCCCAGCCAAAACCAGCACACAGACAATGTGCAAAACAGGGTAAGGAAAACATTAAACTTCAAACTCAGGAGAAGCACTATTCCATAATTAGTGTGACCTCTGGTAATTCAGATTATTACTATTTAGGTTAATATCAAAGAAACACCAAAGAAACATTAGAGGTTGCAGACTTAAGATGGCCCTATGAAATGTGCTCTCCCAGTAGATATCATTATAGATTCTGGGCATTATTTTATTTTCATAGCATTGATAAGCTTTTTTCCCCAGGGCAGTTAAAATGCAAGTGTTTAAACAGGGGGTGGGTTTGGAGAGTTTTGAGGGGATTTTTTGGCTTTCCTCAGGGAATGGTTAATAGCAAAATGTTCAATAAAAATTATCACTTTCACTTAGGGCTATTACATGTGAACCTGTGTCTTCCTAAGGATATACTACAGGTTGTTTAACAATTAGGATTTGAAAAATGAGTCCAGGTAAAATAGGGATAAACCAGAGTCTCTCTGATGTCTCAGACATTTCAGAAGGTCATCCAACAACAGCAATGATGTATTTACATGTTAAATATATGGCATCTTGTCATACCACAGCAATAACCTATTTCATATCAAATGGAATCTGAAGATTTTGGTGAAGAAACAACAAGAGATCCTCAGGACATGTAGGCTGGCATGACTTCAGTGGCATCCATTCTTCCAATGAATTCATGGGGACTGGAACTAGCTGTGGAGCTGGGAAGATAAAAGGGTAATTATAGAACATCTTTGAGCAACATTGTTGGAATTATGCTTCCAGTCTGAATCTGGGGTGAACTCTAATTAGGTTTCCCAAAGAAACTGGGAAATCATTTCTTTTCCACTCCTATTGAAATAGCTTCAGCAATTTTTCACTTGGCTCTTGCTACAATGTCCTGAGTTTCTCTCTATTCTTATCTGAGTCTTAGAAACATTAAAAACCTAACAATGCCAAGTGTTTGAAAGATGTCTTCACAAGACAGATTCTGGCACATAACATTGTCAAGGCTGTCTGGTCTCTCGCCCATTGCTATGCAGTGAATGAAATACTGACATGTAAAGATATTAATCCGAGAAGCATTTTTCCACTTTTAGGTTAAAAGAACCTTACAATCAAACCCTGCTGTATGTCAATATCACACAGGCAGCTGTCATTGCAACCAGCTCTGTCTGGCTTTCTTACTGTGATCAGAGCTTGATATGAAACTTGAAGCCTTTTGCCATACCTCTCAAGAAAAGAAAAGAGAAAAAAAAGAAACCAGCCAAAAAAAATTACTTACGTTTCACAAAGATATAACTGCAGAGTAATGCTAGTCAGCAGGTTTCTAATGAACTTTATGTGTAATTAATCAGTTCTTTCTGAGGCAAAACAAGTCTTCAGACTGTAACAGTAACATTGCTGACTAGAGAAAGAGCTGGTTTTTGGGGGGATTTTTTTTAATACAGTAGGAATGGAAAACTGTAGGGACTGTTCCTATGGAGTGCCATCACCTTGCTGTACCTGGAACTACATCATACAATTCCTTCCTGTACAGAGAAGTCCCAACTTCAATGTAATATTTTTTCCTCCAAAAGCCCTACTAGAAGACAGCTTCCACCAAGTAATGGGGCCTCTCCTCAGCAATCTCCTCCTGGCCCTGGCCAAACTGGGCCCCCAGGTTCACAGGAGGAGGCTACATGACAACAAGGATCCCAGCAACCTGGCTTGGGGAGGGGGGTGCGACATGTGCTCTCCCTCCTCCACCCCCACTTCTGAGTAGAGCCCAGCACACCAGGCAGCTTCCACCAGTCCCCTGACTGGGTGTCCCCCACCCCATCCCTTAGCAATCTCTTTCCCAACCCTCACACAACATCCTTTCAGTTTTCATCAGTTCTCCTGACTTAATTCTTCTTGTGTTTCCTGTTTCTTTGGCCCCTTCCCAATTGGTGAAGGCTTGACACTAGTTAGGGCTGGGCATTAGTCCTAAAAGGAAAAGGACAAAACAACCACAATCTTGTTGCTCCAGTGGTTACAGACACTCTTCTAACTTTCAGTCTAAATGTATCTGTATCAGTTTGCAGCCTTGTGCCTTCCTTCCAGAGTTAGGTAAGACTGAGTAGTTCCCAATTGTGTTTATTCTCTATTCTTCTAACCCACAAAATGTATTTGTAAACCATTCATATCCCTTCTCAACCTTCATCAGTCAGGCTAAATATAGAATTTTTTTAGTCCACCTTCCTAAAGCAGGCTTCTTCTTCCACCATCCTCTGCACCTGATCCAGTTTGAATCTTTTTTCTGTTTTTTAACACAGGCAGATAAAATTGTGTAAGAATTCAGCTAAGGTCATATTGGTACCACACAGAAAAATTCCATTTTTATTTAATGCCTCTGCTAGCAATACTTTGCCTGAGATTTATATTTACTTTTTTCCCAGCTGTGCCACATCCTTGGCTCAGTCAGAAACCTTTGTCTTTCCCTGCTTTCAACTGCAGCTTCCTGCTTCACATAAAATTTAGGAGAAGCTACGGCAATGAATTGAAATGTGTTTAATAACTTCTTGTTTCACTTAATTTAGTCACAATGAAGATTAAATGTTATTTATAGTGCTATTTTACTTGTTTAGATTAGAAGAATTTCTTATTCTTGAAATTCCAATAACTCAAAAATTATGCCAACAATTATAAACCAAATGCAGGCATCTCTGCCAGGGTCTGGGGCTGCAGTTCCAGAAGCTTCAGCTTTGCTACTGTCAGCTTCAAAGCCTGACTACAGTTTCAAAGATGTCATCATCTCACTGCAAAAATTAAGGCTATTTTAAGAGGTTCCCCGGCTGTTTATAGGGATTCAGATCTCAGCACAGTCAATTCAAGAGGTGGGATCACATGTCTGAGGACATTTTTGGACTCCTCAGACATGCGCTGGACTATCCCTCAGTGTAAATTCAGCATCCTGTAGAGCCTGAGAGTTATCACGGAAATTAGCAATGGCTCGAGCACAGCAAGCCACAGTCACGCTAACCTAACTTGGCCATGATAGTTGAAACATGAGGTTCTTTGTTTTTCCTATTCCTTGAAAAGGTCATGGCAAAATGACTGATTTACAGATAGATAATCTTTCTCCAGCTGTTGCTGAAGCCCCATCTCCTCCAATGCTTGATATGGCCAGTTAAGCCAGCATTGTGGCTGTGAAGCATCAGTAGGGCAGCAAAGCCAGGGATCAAGGCCTTTCATAGATTATGAGGCCATATAGATTATCTGATTTCCTTTATAACAGAGTCAGTAAAAGTCCTTAAATCTATATATCTTGCAGCTGAAGTAGTTTTATTAGTGTTATTTAACTCTTCCAGAAAATGCATTATTTCCTCTATTACTTCACTGGCTTGCTTTGCTGATCACTGGAGTGTGCGCACAGTACGAAGCTGGCCTTCCAAGCCATGCTCTCAAGTCTGTTTTCACTTTAGTTCAATGATTTGCCATTGGATAAAACAACAGAGCCCTGGGAGCATGGTCCGGAATCCCAGTTCTGCCCTTGGTCCAGGAATAGCCCATAGTGCAGGACTACAGTTGGGATCCCTCCTGCCTCCTGCTCTCCACCTCCCACTTCCCAAGTGCAAAAGGCAGCTGACAGCATGTCAGATGATGACAGTTGCTTTCCTGACCAGATCCAGTACCAGATTGCCTGGAATTTGGATATCAGGACAGTGCTAAGTGGGAAATGAACTCCTTTTGAGTGAGGGAAAAATAGACTCAAGACTGGACATAAGTGGCTAAATGCAAATGTTCAGGCTGTCTGGGTTGGTGTCCAACAAAGCTATGTACCTACAGGGTTGGCAGGCAAAAAGTAGGTAGGTTGGATCGCTGCTTGGACTGTTCCAGAATATTTCTGCCTTTTATCACTCCACTGCAAGGGTTAATGTGATACGAGCTGTAATGAGCTGGCCAGCTCCTGACATGAACAGAATCTGATTGATTATATGCATAGTACACTAACTCTCTGCAGATGATAATGGCCATCCATGTATCATACATACAGCAATCATCAACATCTTTAATACAGATGTAAACCTTTGTATTGATGCCAGTTAAGCTACAATGAAGAGAGAAAAAATGTCAGAGAACATTCATTTTATTTCAAAGGGTCACTCCCAGCAGTGCAGCATGCCATTTTGTGCTGCCGTTGTTTCTCAGAAACATAATTCCTGGGAATGTACTGTTCCCAGTTTCAGAAAGAGGGACACAAGTAAACTGAGAATGACTGCATACAGATAAAATCCATTGCAGCACAGCTTCCATCCTTTATGCAATAGCCCCTTGAGTTTCTGACAGGACACCAAGGTGGAGATGCTGACCACTGCGCACCATGGACCAGCTGTGATGAGTTAGCCATAAAACGAGTTCTGTAGGTTTTTCTCACGTTCACTTCACAAAATCCATTTTCAGGTATCTACTTGAAAACGCCCAAGTTTCCAAAAGTTCTGAATAACCTCACATGCTCTTGGAATTGATGGGAGACACAGGCAGATATCACAAAAGGAATCTGCAGAAGAATAACTCAGGGAGAAACTTCTGCAGTGAATGGGAAGAGTTTTAAGAGGTATGGGTGCAAAAGAGGATAATGTGCAGAGGCACAAGAAATGTCCTACAGCAAGAGAAAGGGAAGAATGGTGAGATACCTGCATTTCCTAGTTCTCAGTATGGTGATAACACATAAAAACATGCATGACAGACTGGAAAGGCAGGGGAAAGGACAGCAGGGATACATGGGACAGGTCGTAACACAAACACCTGAAATTGCCAGGATAAGTAGGTTGAGCTGGAAAGAGAGAGAGTAGCCAGATAATAGACTCAAAGGATATGTTTCTTTGCAACATAAGCTGAGATCAGTACTCCTAAGTGCAAGCTCTACATCGCATTGATAAATCCTAACTTTGTGTTGAGCGCAGCCTGCTGCTAGAGATGGCCTGCCCAGACCCTGCCCCTGTTTGGTGTCAATCTATTTTACTCTATGCTCAGTTCTTTTCTCTATTGTGCCAACACAAGCATTCAGGCAGCACCACACCAGAGGTCACCTGGCTGGAAAGTAAGAAGCAAATCACAGCCATTCCTCACCTGCATAGGTTTCCTGATCTAATTCAGTAGGAGTCATTGCAAATGGTTCTGTCAGCATAACACAGGAGTCAGCATACTGGCATGAAGGACGAGCATTCATGGAACAGGGCATGGACACATGCAATGAATTACGCTCTTAACTTGACGTCTGCTGTTTCTGCTTCATATCTGAAAGGGGGTTGTATGCCTGAAAGCTTGTCTGTGTTATTTTATCAGACAGTCTAATAAAAAACAATAACAGAGAAGGCTCAGAATTAAGATTTGGAGCAAAACCAGCTCTATTTTGTAACTAACATAGTTGCTTCCTTAAATAATTAGTTTCACAAAGTTACCTCTGCTTCATCTGCGTGGTTCTGTAGACTATAAGCCAAGTTTTGCAGCAATTAGAATTAAATCATAGAAATGGGATTGGTCAGAAAACAAATGACAAAGTAGAGTAGCTTAAAGGTCAAAGCCCCAAAGAGCAAAGTATTGTTTGAGGAACATTTCCACCCCCTGATGTAGATGGGTGTAACTCTCAGACTTGAAGTCATTGGTAGGAGTGGCTGATTGCATCAGGTGCATGAATATGGTCCCCGAGAGGCCCAAGTAACCCATGACATCAAATTAAATAAATGGGAGGCCTGCTTTCTCTTTCACTCTCTGCCTGGTACTTCTTGCTTACTTCCTCTCTCTCTCTACTCTCCACCAAATGTGTAAGTCACTTACTTTTCATGTCAAATGTCCAGTCAGGCTGCTTATCCTTCCAAGACAAGCTCACACCATCTGATGCGCCATCTCAAATAACACGAAAGAAATTTAGCGGATCCACATTTGCCTACGCTGTATTTAGCCAACATCTTCACAGGGGTCATTTAACACTAGGACAAGTGAGATGTTCTTAGGTGTTTGTATTATATGAAGGAGGGGAAACATATCTGGCACCATTATTTTTATACATGTGTCATTGTGTCATCATGACAGATCTATGTATTCTGATAATTAACAGTCATGTGTCCAGAAGACAAAGCTGCTACCAACACAGTTTGTTCAGCAGTTCTTGCTGTATTAAGACACTAAGAAAAAAGAGAAGTGAAAAAAAACTTCCACATGCTGGAAAAGAACAGCCCAGGACTCCAGAAAGACAAAGGATTTAAAGTTTACTTAGCGTATAAGCAATTAATCTTGGTTTATATTAGGAATTAATATCACTTCTGCCCATAAAGTAAAAAAGATGCAAACAGAAAAGTGTAACTGAGGAACCTATCAAGAAATGTCAAACCTTCCACAGGTGCAAGTCAGGAGCTCAATTTAATTGGCAAAACACAATTAAGAAAGAAAACAGATTTAAAGACTTACTGGAGTTCTCTATTTGTATAGTTAATTCCTGTGTCTGCAAACACCTTGCAAAAACTATTTGGCCTTAAAACTTCACATGTACAAAACAGTCAGAATTAAGTATGCCTTCTGTCCTGAAGTTGTTGTTTCAGGAGACTACGCTTCAGCATTTCAACTGCTCAGCTAAAGCATTTAAAGTAAATTAATTTGTCTGACTTCTAGAGAAGATTACTGAAAATAGGACCAGTTGCTTCCTTTTTTTTAAAATCTGCTATGGAAATTTCAGACCTCTGTGTTTCCTCCCCAGGGAAGCGTCACATTCAAACCTGGAATTCTGACATGGCTTCAGTTGCCTGTAGCTCTGTCCAGACTCTCATCCCTTCCGCTCAAGTGAAGACTGATACAGCCTTCCTACTGCTTCAAAGTTACCCAGAAATCAGCTGAACACAGTCATCGGGAACACACGTAACAGTCATAAGAAAACAGTGCTGGTGAAATACCCTTTTCCTCCTGCTCCAGAATTAATCCCAAGAAACTGATGACAACACTGCCCTGGATGATGATCATAGTTCGGCATGGTTACCCAACCTGATTGATCTGATCAGATGCAGACATCTCTACAGAAACTTGTTGTCCAAGGTAGGTTTTCTAGACAATGGAGAAAACTTACTATTTCTTGGGTAAAATCTATCTTGTAGGATTAGCATCTAAAACAGAGAATGATTCATGTTATCTTAGATGTCTACATCTCTTGACCTCGAGTGACTAGTTGAGATGCAGACATCTAGAACAACCTAAAAATAATACGTAGGCATCTTCAGAGCTTGGGATCCCAGCCAGTGGCATATTTCCTTGGAGCTCTTGCTGTTATTTTTCAGTGGCAATCCTGCTCTCCCCAAAACAGCGGGTAGCAGGACCTGTACTGAGGTCTCTAACATTACGCTGAGGTGGAAGCTTGCTCCTCTGCTCTGCCATATCTCAGAGCATCTTGCCTACTGCAGAATTTATCGAGGATCTCTTGTTGGTAATTTTCAACACTACATACTGAAATTGCAAGCCCAAATGCAGCCTCTGAGTACCAGTATGCTATCCTACTGTAACAGCTTTCGTCACCACCAAAACTTTCTTGGCTAGAGAGAAGGAAGAAATGTCCACAGCCAAAAGAGACCTTAGGTAGAATTTTGACACTAACATCCAAAATTGCAGCATGTAGTCCCTCTTGCGAACCCCAAATAGGCTTACTTCTCCCCTGAAGCCACATGCCTGAACTCCACAGTTCCCTCTGCCCTTCAGAATTCATTTCTGGACAACCACTGGGAAACACCCCAAGATGAACTGCCTCAGCAGCTCAACACCCACCTTAGGCCTGAACCCTGTTCAATCCACAAACCTCTGTCAATCTCTCCTGAGACACTCAATGCAGCAAGTGCTCTCAGAAACACTCAAAATGCAGCAGCAGCTGCCATCCTCTTTCAAAACATCTCAGTTTAACCAACATCGTTTCCGCTCCCTCTCTTGCTGCCAGCTATGGAGACCTACCCTTCCCTTTCACCAGCTCTGGCATTCATTTGACCCCTTAGAAAGTGAATTTAGCTCACTAAACTGGCAGAAATCTAACCCAACAAAACAAAACAAAACAAAACAAATCAAGAAAAAGTGAATAGTTTTCACCACTTTAGTGAGCTAATGGATCAGACACATCCCAGAGATGACAGAAGGGAGACAAATGGAGCATGTGCCCAGGAATGGGCCTGCCCCTTTCACCAGCAGCCAGTTCATGGGCTGACTCAGCTGCCTCCTGAAACCTCACCCGCACAGAGGAGAAAGCCTGTTGGAGAGGCCAGATCCACTAAAGAGGACTAGGAGAGATGGAGTGAGCTCTTTCCAGTCCAGCGACAGTGCTGGAGGGCCCAAGCTGCTAGAAAAGCATGGCTAGGTAAGGTTAAATCTCCTCAGAGGAGTGCTGTGACACCATCTGGCTTCAAGTCTGGTCACCCATCAGCTCAGAAATGGAAGGAAAGGCAGGAAAGGCAAGGGAAGCTGTCAAAACCTATCAGTTCCTGGAGAAGGGGTACTGCTGGACTAGTCGTGCCTTTGGAAGGATAATGCTATGGTTGGCTGCGAGCACAAAAAATGATGTGTCCTATAATAAGAAAATTAAGGACCAATCACATCAAAGTTTACCACAGCAACTGAGGACATCAAGGACTGAGCTGAAAGAAAAGCTGATCTAATACAGTAAAACTGGATGACTTGCAACATTTTCTGGTCAGTATATACAATTGAGAAACATCAGAGAGTGAGAAGTCTTGGTTGACAAAGCTAGTAAATAATTTGTCAAAGAGAAGAACCTGCCCCGTGTTAAATCTATGTATGGATATAATTGACCACATTTCATCTTAGGAGAAAAGAAAAGTTGTGGCCAACTTCAAAGGGAACTGAACAAAAGTATCTCTAATGATTAATGAATTAGCATCGTTGAGTAAACGAGCTATTCTGAATGCTTGCCCAGAGGCAGTCATGGGAAAGTTTCCAGAACTATTGTCATTTTTCCTGGAACTCATTGACTTTAAGGACTCCACAGCTGCAAGAATTGTGTGAGCATTTCAAGACTGTCAATTTCACCACTGATTTTCTGAAAAATTCTTCCTGAACTGATTTTTATTGGTTTCAGCTGGGGAATCCATTGCAACCAGCCAGGAAATGCCACATGCCTCCTAAGCTACTGCTCTATTCTTCTTGCACTGATGCTATCAGAGACCCAAATTCACTGCAGGGAGAGCACTGGGGGCCAAATTTGCCCTCTGATGTATGCACGCAGCTCCCATAGAGCTAATGCAGAATTTTTTTGCCTTTGATGCCTCTTATAAAATGCAGTTTAAAGAAGCCTGGAAGTATTGCATTAGAACAGGGAGTTCACACTATTGGTGGTCCCCATTGTCATTAACACAGTTAGTGGCATTCCAGTGAAAAACACAGAACAACTCTTTTGTTTGTTTGTTTTATAGCAGATCTTTCAGGGTGGGATCTGGCTTGCTCAAATCCCGCCAAAGATGGAACTTCAGCATCTAAAACCCATGTACACCAAGAGTGATCCACTCTGCCTGCTTTCCAGAACTGCCTAACCTTTTAGGCTCCTGAATTCATCAGACACTTCCCTCCTCTGCCTGAAAACTCCCCAGGCAAATAATTTACAGTCACATGTTCAGCAGATCCAACTGAGCGCACACCCAAAAAGAGTAAGAGATAGTGTCTCGTTCCCCTTCCCTCCTCTCTTACTCCCTGCCATGCAATGCCATCCCGTCTCTTGTGCTAGCTGTGATGCTCACGGGACCCTTGCTGTGGCAATTTAACTCACTACACAGCAGAAAAACATCAGCTTCTTTGCTGGGCTTGTTTTCTGCCACTTCAGTGAGTTGAATCAGCTCCCAGCAGGGTCTCAGTCCCACAGCCAGCCTAAGGTAAGTGGTTGGAACATGCAGGAGTGAGAGTGGGACCACTTTTCTGGTAGTGCTTTTGTCTCATGCAACCAGTTGCCCAACTGCCAGTCCATGTTCAGAAGCTTCATTTCTGGGGAGAGAGGAGCTCACTCCAGCTGAGACATCTGCTGCAACTTGTAAGCAGGAAACTACCCAGGATCTACCTCTAGCCCCAGAAAAATCTGAAAAATTAAATAAGGCCAAGGCTACAGCTAATGTCAGTAACTGACTCCTGGAAAACGTAAGTCATGCAATTTAGTTCAGTTTGCTTGGCTTTTTCTTTGATATATAATTTAGATTTTTATCTATGAAGTCTAATGAAGAAAGACAAACTAGAGCAAATTATTAATGCAAATTAAATACATATTAAAATAATTTCACATTGAAGGAAACATAAGTGAAGACATGTAACTTGGAGGAGAACTGAAATCCACGCCCGCCTGCTGTACTCGGCTCACCTCTGCCTTCCCTCATGAGCACGCACCCTGGGTGTGCTGCTCTGCAGAAGCGCCTCAGTCCTGTGTCCAGACTCCCATTTTCAGTAGAGGCAGGAAGCTTTGATCACAGCTCCTTCCTCAGTGCATTCTTGTGTGCTGGAGCAGCCATGTGAGGGCCCTTGATGGGACTGAGTGCTGAGAGCAGCAACAGAAACTCATTTAGTTTGATGTGACAAAACTGCTCTTCAGACAAATGCTCCATGGTGGTCCCATGGTAGGAACATGTGCAGAAGGCCTTGCTGAAGTAATAATACTGAAGTAATTTCATGCCTCCACCCACTTCCAGACCTCTCTTTAATACAGACCCTGGAAATCTGTCATCCTCAACTGGTATAAATGGATGCAGCTTCTCTGACTTCAGTGAAGCCATGTTAATTTACCTTTCAAATTTGCTGAGGATCTGGTCTTCGTGGTCTTTCTTACAGTAAACTAGCTTAAGGAGCTTCATTCAGAGTCCTATTTATAAATAAAAGCTTGTTCTTCAGAAGTTCAGCCTTCCTCAAGTCACAAAAGTGCTTGCTTTTTTCTAGTCCGTTATTAGAGAACAGACCCATGGACTATCCATATTTATAAATATCTAAGTATTTAAACTTTCTTGTTTCCAAAAATTAAGGACCAAGTGCTGTAGGAGACATCCTATAAAAGTATTCTTTCTCAGATCTACAACTAGGCTTCAGGCTTGAATACCTACAAATCTGATATCCATAAATTACAGAGAAGCAACATTAACACTTAAAAGCAAGGAAATCAATGTATGAACTTCTACATCACTTTCTGAAACACTATTACTTTGCACACATGAATTCAAGTTCTTAGGAACTCATTTGTTAAACAAGCAGCTCCACCACTTGCATATCTGCCATCAGTAACCTCTCCTTCATTGCCATATACATACATACCTCACTCCTGACAGCCTACTAAACCACTGGCAGAATTTCTCAGCAGGTCCAGCAATTTTTCAAGCACAGAGAGGGACTCGATCCCCATGGCCACCACTGGTACAGAAGAAGAGACGATACAGCAGGCTCCTCTGCTGTCAAAACAGGCTGGCAGCGAATCCACCAGGAGTCTTGAGCAGGACTCACAGATTAGTTCAGTCCTGGTCTGAGTGGTATGATGGATCATCTCTAAAAGCATTCAGATTGCAGCAGAAAAAGTTACAAAGAGCTTGATGTGACATGCAGGCTGAGACTGCAAACAGCTTTGCCTCTTCACAGAAAGGGGCCAATATCGTTCCATATCTAACTTGCAAATCTGGTATTTGAACAATCACCTGAAATTCTAAAATCGAAGCAGAATGTTAAACCTGTTAAGCTGTTTAAGTCTGATTGGATGCATTAGGTGGGGCCAGTTCTCTAGTAACTGGATATTAACTGAAATATACTGAAGCACTGTTTAAAGCTATTTTATTTAATGAAGTACAATCGCAAACAGGTTTGCCATTTTTCTGGGGCCAGTGGAAAAAATGAGAGCATTAGGGAATTTCATTGCCTGCCTAGAACATGACATTTCACACTGGAGCAGGATGGAAATCATGCAGATCACTGCCAAGCATGCGGGTTTGTTCTTATAAGATCTTTCAGACTCAAACTACTTTTAGAATGAAGAAAAACTCTGCTTCAAACTACTCTGCAGTACAAAATTTCCAATGAGAAACTTCTACTCTCTTCTTTTATATTTCATATACACTTTCAAGTTCCTCACTACTACACTATCAAGTTCTCTAGGCATCAGCACACTGTGAAAAAGACTGGGAACAAACAACAACAAAAAAAAAANNNNAAAAAAAAAACCAAACCAAACCAGTTTTATTAAAATAAAGCTGATTTTTCTTTCCTGTGAGCTGACTAATGACTAACATTTTTAAAAACTAGCATTTTATTTTCCTTTAGTGAAGAGGTTTGCCAGAACTGCAAAATTTTGGACAGAAACTTGATTTTTATTTTTGTCCTTCAAATTTCTGCTGAGAAATACTTTCAAAGTGAAACAGTTATAGTCTTGTGTTTTGACCTCTTCTGCATACTTTCTCCCCAGTGGCCTACCATCCCAATATCTTCCCTCACATCCTAAGCTTCCTAGTAACAAAGAAGAATATCTTTGCACACTGGCTTGCCAATATAATGAGCAGAGTTTTAAACCAGAACTGATGGAGACTAGAATTTGAAATTCTCTAGGAAAGGTTAAACAAGGGCAGCCTGCAGAAGAGGCTTAAAATCATAAAGTTACACTAAGATTATAGAATAATCTTAGTAAAATAATAAGGTTATAGAAGGAGGATGGTGGTCAATGAACTGTATCTTCTCCATGAACAAAGTAAGGGGAAAAAGAGCATTGAGCCCAAAGTCTTATCCTAAGATCAGATTTATGACTTCACTGACACAGCAGAATTAGTTGGACAATATATAGAAGTGGTGTATTTATAGGAGGTTACAGTTCATTCAAGCAGGAGGGGCAGGAAAAGTCTTACATATTAAGCACATGTACACTTTCTCCGAGGTCCAATCACAGAAAGACCTGCTGCTTTAAGGTCTTTGGACAATGTTAGAAGGGGTAGAGGACTATTGGGGCTGTCTTGGATTAGAGTACAGCACAATATCACATTAGGAAATCCACATGGCAAAGCCTGTGATGATTGTAGTCAATATTACCTCAACTGTATAATTTGGTGTTTGGTAAAATCTGTTAAGTTCTTTATTTCCTAACCTTTAGTTAAAAAAGGAATATTGCAAGGCCTGTCTCATCCAGGTTGGTCAAATGCTCAAATATTTTTATAGTCAATGAAGAGAGATAAGTACTCGACATGAGTTATTAATCCTAGGATGATATCGTAGAATGGAGTCAATCACTCCTGGATGTGCCCCTGTGAATCCACTGGCTGGAGAGACAGCCTAGACATCTGGTCTGGCTACTTAATGTCTAGATGTCTACGACATGTGAGCTGACTCCTCCCCAGCAAGTTCTTGGAATGTGTCCATTCTGAGGCGAAATGGAGAAGCCTTGCTGGACTCCCTTCCAAGGAGCAGGGAGGGATGGAGTAAGGATGGGTGGGAGTGTAATTTTGACTGTGGATTCTTTAGAAGAGAAAGAGGCAAAGAGCAAGAAGGACAACAGACTTCAGGAAAACATTAATCAAGAAATGCCATTTTAACAGGTTAGAAGAAAAAGGAGTCCAGGAGAACTGGCATTTCTTTAAAGAAGCAACAATGAGGGCACCGTCAAAAAGCAGCAATTCTTCCAGTCCATGTCTCATTTTCAGATGGTGGCACAGAACTTCACGGAAGATGTGAGCCTCTTGTGGGGAGTCTGGAGAAGGCATCTAGAAATATGAGGAAAATTAGGAATCACTGAAGGACCTCAAGCTATTTAAGTCTAGAAAAAACAGACTGATTTGCAAAATGAAGATCGTACTTTAAAGTTAAGGGAGTGCAAAGTGAATGGGATTAACCAGTTAGCATGAACATGGCTCGTTTTGAACCGGCCAAGAATGCTCTGAAGTTACAGCAGAAGAGGTTTAGTTCAGACATTAGAGACTTCTTTCTCTGGCAAGATTAGTGAAGTGGCATAGTGGAAATTCAACAGACCCAAGTTATTAACAAAGAGTTTTAAGAACAGCTTTCATCAATGCCTGCAATAAATGTTTAGATAATTGTGTTGGAGTAAGTGGTGGAGTAGATGAGCTCTCACAGTCATTTCCTACAGCAGACTACTATTACTCCAGGACTCAGGAAGGCTAATTTTAGCCTAGAGATGCTAATTCCTCTTGGCTCTCTCCACAGTCAGTAGAGAACAGCTCCTTTAGATGCAGATTCAGAACAGGACTATCCTCACTGGTCTAACATGAATAGCCCCAGCAGTTCCCCAAAACTGACTACACCCATCCCGGTCCCCTCTCGCCAGTACTGCCACAAACAGCTTCATGCTCCTTCCAATATCTCCCCTTCCTGATGTTTTCAAATGCCAGATCTCAGCCTGTGAATCCCATACATATTTACATTCCTTCTCACTGTTATCCCTGCCCTTATTTCCTACTTTTGAACCAGCACAACTTATCAAGAATTTTTACAAAACATCTGAGACTGCCAGGGGTGTGTATGAGGAATGCTATGGTCTTAATTACAGCCAGGTCCATTATTCAGGAAGTGCAATTACTGTATCACAAGTGTCCTTCATCTCCAATCTTTTTAATCAACGCTAACTGATTGGCAGATACTGGTGCTCTCCATAATATTCCCTCAGGTTTGAAAAGTAGCCACAAGTCAGCAGTCATTTTTAAATACTTGCACAAGAAAACATGTGGTCTCTTTGCCGTCCAAAAAAATCTCAGAGCCTCTTCTAAATTAACTATAGATTAGTAGGGCTCATTGCTCAATTGTAAAAACAAAACAAAAACATAATCCCTGATAGACAGAGGTCAACAATAACAACAGGCCCACAGTCACTCTCAGGTTTCTGCCAGTGATAGGGTTCAGCTTTCCCCGTACGGGTTTCTTGCAGGTTCAGTGACCACAGAACATGCCCTTGAGCCACCCACTTTCCTAAGAGTAGGCTGGCTGCAAAGGGTTTTGCCTAGTCCTATCGTGTGCAGATGCTTTAGTCTCTATTGCATGTGCAAGACTAACTGAACAGTGACAGTGATTATTCAGGGTGAGGCCACAGGCACCGCATGAATCTCAGATGCATGCATGCAACCCCCATCACTTCGCCCAGAAACAAGGAAAAGACCCACTGTGGCCACCTAGTCATTTCATAAATTACTTTTACTTGTTAAGAAGCTCTTGGGAACCCCCTACTCAAACAACCCTCAGTTTAGAAATCAAGATTATACCTAAAGCCTCATGAGATAAAGCACACTACAAGGTGATCCAAAGAAACATGCAGGTTTCAAAATTATTAGAAGAGTTAACATTTAAATCAAAAGTACTGCTCAGCCTTTAATATCACAGTCTGCTAACTCCAATGTTATTCAGCTTAATGTCTTCTCCGCCATTTGCTTCTGTCTTATAAACTACCACGCTGGGAGTCTCTGGATGAGTGGCAGCAGATGAAGTGGTAAGACAAGGCCACAGACTTGTATTGACACAGAATAGCCCCATCACTGAATCCAGCTAACTTGCCATTACATTCCCACTAGTCTGCTGGAGGAGAAGAAGGGCTCTGAATACACTGGTGGGGATGTAATGATTTGGAAGGAAGCAAAAAAGATGTTTGAATGATCAAAGATCAAGTTCTTCCTTGGGAGATACTAAGCAGTATCAAGCCAAGGCAGACCACCGGACTGAAGTGATGTTGGCAGGAGAGACTAGAGGCTTAGCAGAGGGACTCAGCTATTCAAGAACTGTGAAGGGAGCAGAGTGAATGAGCACCTACAAACTCACCCATGTAAGAACATTAATTCTGAGTAAGATACCACGCAAAGTTAAAACAGCATACCTGCTCACAATCAGTCAACCCTACCACGCCATAAGGAAAGGAAAAAAGAGCCTGAAAAGGGCAGAGAGAACACATGCATTGCTCTGTGTAAAGAGCAGAATGAAAGACAGGAGTGATGGTTGGCTGAAAGTAATGAGATAGTGGCCAGAGAGAAGGAACTTGCTGAGAGAGAAAAGTGGAGCAGCGCTGGGTGAGGAGAAGGTACAGGCAATGGCCGTTTTTACAAATGCCAGAACTAAGGGTCAAGTAAGGAAGAGAGGTCAAGAAGCAAGAGATTAATGACACAGTCATTTTAACCCCCCAGTTGGAAATAGGAGACTGTTCAGGAAAAAAGTAAGAGCAGCAAAGAGGTATAAAACATACTTAGAAAAGTAAACACACCAGCATATGTCATTCAATAGACACACCTAATTTATTTTTCTGCTCATTGAACTCATTTAAACAAGTTAAAATTATGATAAGTACTAAGACCCATTCTGCCTAAGAAAACCAACAATGTATTAACATAAGCCATGCCAAAAGAATACTGAATGCTCCATAGGAATGCTATTGAATAAGAATGAATAAGAAATATTGAATGCTCAGAGATTATTATCTTGATGATGCCTCTATTATTCGTGTCATGACCAGAGCTGAACATTCCTATACAGTAGCCCTGTGTACCTCCCAGCAAATGTCTGTTTCTTTCCTATTCCAAATTGTTAAGTTTTGTCTCAGTGTTTTAAAAATGTTTATCCGTGAAGGACAGATGATATGTCTTGCTGAGGTGTATGGTCAGTCATTCACTCTTCTGTAAAATATTCACCATATTTATGTTTTTATAACAAAATTGTTTTGGAGCATTTTCATGTGCTGGTCTAGAGTTTTCCACACGTAAATTTTGGATACAAATAGCAGCAGGATCAAACACTGTGCTGGTATTTCCAGTAGTCCATAGTCATCAGACTGCCAACTCTACTGCGCCAGCAATGCCACCTGTAATTTAAGATGTGGACGTAAATAACCAAGGGTGTAAAAGTAGTCTGTCAGTTTGTTTCTGAATGTGACTGCTACAGAGCAAACTGCTGCAGTCCCTTTTCTGAGGTGATACGGACTTGTAATGAATAAATTTCTAGGGAGTTCTCAGAAAGTATGCAGACAATTGAATGTTAGCCAAAGCTCCAGCACAAAGGTAGGCTGAAGCACAGGAAGAGAAGTGTAATAGTAGCAATATATAATTTATTCCAATATCCCAGTTACACTTGTATCTGCTTTCATCTCTACCCAGATATTTTCCTGCACCTTATAAAGAAATGTCAAGCACATTCCTAATCTGGTGTTGAGTGTAATCCGACATTTGGAAAAGTTTGGTAACTAGAAGGTGAGGTCACATACACCCCTGAGAGAATCTGGATACTTCAAAGGATGGAGTTACCAAGCAAGCAGAAATTATTTTTGCAACTTGCACCACAATACCAAGATCACATCTTTCTCCATTATTACTGAATGGAAAATAATGCTTATTCAAATACCAATCTTCAAAGACAGGCAGCCAGAGGTCCACAGCTAGCAGGACCTTAAATATTTCCATTTAACATGAAAATATTAAAAAATACTATGTACATTTCTAAAAGAGGAGAAAGAGAGGTTCTCCATACGGTGCCCCAAATAACGAGAGACATAGGAGGGGAAGAATGGCTGTTTACGATGGCAGAATAGCTCAGCTGCTTCCAGTGGCACCACACAAATTTCAGTCGATCCAAAGTCTTCCCTTGGTTCCCCCTCCCCATGGCCGTGCTGACCAGCAATAGCGTTGCAGTCCTCACCTTTAACTCATCACCAGGTTCCTGCTCTCCTTTCCCTGAATACAGGCTGCTGCCTCCCTCCCTCAGCCCCCTGCCACAGGGACTTCTCGTATGTTAGTTTTCAGTCTGGCCAGCACCTTTCACATGCACCCCGTGCTCTTCCCTGGTAGCACCTCACAGCCCCATGGGCCTTCCTTAGCCCCATTCTCACCGGAGGCCAGCTCTGCACAGACTCCCTCAGCCTTTCTTACCCTCCTCTGTCTTCTGGCCCTTTGTGAAAGATCCCTATCCCACTTGATGGCAGTAAATCATACAGTCATCACCATTTCTAGCCTGTCCTTCAGTAGAGATCAGATCACCTCCCCCTGCTCTTCCACAGCCTCGTTGCCATTCCCGTCCTCCCTGCTTGCAATTTCTTTTGTACAGCAGGCAGCT
The DNA here is from genome assembly GCA_013400875.1 of Anhinga rufa. Taxonomy (NCBI): domain Eukaryota; kingdom Metazoa; phylum Chordata; class Aves; order Suliformes; family Anhingidae; genus Anhinga; species Anhinga rufa. The sequence continues at coordinate 18,120 of VZTV01051490.1, forward strand.
TGAAACCTCATTTTTACCCCCCAGCAGACAAGACAGCATGCTTTGAAGAGTTTCCCTCCACCATACTTAATCCAAATCCTTTAGCCTTCTGGGGATGAGTTGGTTTTGTGAGTAATTTGAATAATAAGAGCACAAACAACTGAGCCAAGCTGTTCCTGAGCTTTCCTCAGTAAAATTCCTGTCCTAAATCACAGCTCCCTGTGTCTTAGGAGGTAAGTGCCGTCCTAACTCCCCCCACCTTACAACCAGGATGGAATCGGTGTCTTACACCTGCTAAGAGACACAAGAGATCGCAAGAGCCAGCAGGTTCAAAATTTGCTAACAAGAGGGGTTGTGAAGATGAGCAGCGCCAGCCTGCTATAGGAATCTTAATAAATGTGACCAGTGTAATTAATAACGGCCTTTATAATTTTGTTTTCAGATCTATCCCTTTAGTAGAGGAAAAAATCCTTTCAGGAAAGATATTCCCAGCTTCTGGTTTTGAGTTGGACCCTTTAGTTAATATTTTTCTTTAAATTCCATGGCATGTTTGCCTTCATTCCTGAAGACTTTTTTTTTTTCCAAAGCCCACGAAAGCTATTATTAAGTATTCATCTGAACACACACATTAGATCTTGTGTGCTGCCTTCTAGCAGAATGCTTTTAATTGAAAGGAAAACCCTGCCTCCCGCTAGGTTTGGGTGGGCTGCAATTAGTTCCATACTAGTTAGTTTTGCCAGAAAGTCATATAACTCTTCCACACAGGCAGGCATTCCCACTCTGGTCCAGCTGCAAACAATATGCTGAGTCAGCAAAACAGGAGGCAAAAGGAATTTTTCATTGACTTAAGAATCCGGTCTGTCCTCAAATCTTATAAAATATGTGTTGGATTCCATCTGTCCTGGAGGATCCCCACTCTGACCGTGCCAGCTACTGGCACTTGCACGGGACCTGTGTGCCTGCGGTGATACTGCAATCTGCCCCACCGCGAGGAGGCTTTGGGCTCCATCGACCAGGGGCGACGCCTTGCAAGCTAACGATGTGGGCCTGTGTGGGCAGCGAAATACAAACACCCCCTTATACCTGAACCGCAATGCTTCTGTGAAAAAATGTTTCTTCTGTTCCTTACCTGCAAGGAAAACAAAATCCACTGCCCTACTAGTAAGACGCAGTGACTGAAGCCAAGAGCAAAGCGTGCAGAACATCTGAATTTTGGCAAATTCAGATGCGGACAAATGAAAGTTGAAGGAAACCTTTTTCTGGGTACTTCTGGTTTATTTGAAGCCAACGAAGCATGAAACGGTCTTAACAGTTTGTTATGTTTTGGTGTAACATGAGGATCTAGAATCTCTTGACAAGTAGAGTATGAGCTTGCGTTTCAGTTCACTGATTGGTGGTTTTCTGGATTCGTCCAAGAAATGTATTTAAACAATATGTGCAGTGGAAACCATCTTTAGTTATGAATGTTCAATGGTAAACATCTGAAAGTGGACATCGGATAATAAAAAAAACAGTTAAGAAACTCTTTATGATTTCCAAAGACAACTGTTGGAACTGGGAGATGTTTATCCTTTTACATGTGCGTAGGTATCTGCTGAGATTATCCGATGTTCTAACAGAAATCCACGAGCCGCAGGCACATTCAGGAGCTCTCACTTGCCTCTACTAAACCTAAGAAACGCTTATCCTGAGACCCATGAATTTTGGGGGGTTTCACAACCACGACTTGGATCAGCGCAGTCGGTCTTCTAACACGACGACTACTGCATAAAAATGCAAAATAGTGAGCCCATATTGAGGGTGTTCTTTCACAGGCTTCTCTTGGTAGTAATAAAAGACACCAGGTAAATTCTACATTGTTAACTAGGAGCAAATGGAAACCCTCTTTTTCATGTGGGAACTGTTTTATGGAAAAAAACTCTTTACTTGAACTTTTTCCTTTGAAATTGTAGGTTTTCATCATGGGCTTTTTTTTTTTAATTTTAACAGAGTGGTTTAGTTTCCCTTTGACTTAAAACATTGTTATTTTTTCACCAAAATCCCCAACATGCTAAATTAAAATAATTTAAAACTATTTCATTCTGAAACATTGATTCATTATGAAAAACACTTTTGGATGTATTTGCTGCAGGGAAATTGAAAATTTCCAGTGGAAATAAAATAACACCATAAAAATTCAGCTTAAACAAAATAGTATTTTTGGTAAGAAAATTTTCTGCATTACATACTGTGGCCAACACTAATTACAACTTGTCCAAAAGCCTGGGAAAGCTACAGTGGATTTTTGGAACCTTTTAAATATCCCACCTAATACAGTAATAATGTCAAACAGTGAAAGAGAGCGAAAGGATTATAGGGAAAGGTTTGTATCCCAACAGCACCTGAATATAAACAACGTGTTTGTTTAACTGACAACAGCTTCTTCCATACACGATTTTAAATTTGCAGAAAACTATAAATAGATAACACTTGCACTGAAAGCACTGAATTGGCCAACTGGGTACTCGACTTTGTAATGTGGAGCAATGTGGAGTGATAATGAACACCATGTGTGTGTGATAATGGGGGTTGTAGAAAATAGATCTGGCCAGCTGAGTAAAAAGGAAATGCTAAAGAAGAAAAAAAATCTGAAGTCCAAGCCAAAACAAGTGACCTAGAGAAGCAAGTAAAGGTTTGCATTTGGGGCAGGCTAGAGGCCTGAGAGAGATCAGCAATTCAGCAGGGTATTTTTAAGCATATGCTCAAGGCCCTCCTTATTCGGCAGGAAACTTAAGCATATGCTCAGAGGTTAAGCATCAGCTAAAGTCTCATTGATGTCAATGGGTCTTAAACACATGCCTAGAGATACATATGTGCTGAAGTGCTTTTACAAATAAGAATGGACTGGGGATCAGGGCCTCAGTCCCCTGGTATTTCGTAGCAGGCTAACCCTGCAACCTCCCGGCTTTCCAAATTCTTCAGAGTAGATCTCATTTATTATACACACAGGACCAGACTTAAGTGTGTAAGAACTTGCATTACTGTACGTAACTGCCATTGGCCCTTTGGTACTGAAATAAATACGAAAGTACAAATACAGTTATAAAACACCAGTAACTTCTACCGTAATTTGCCCAAAAAATTCTCCTAATGATAACAATGAAAGCAGAAAATAAGCAGAAATGCAACTTTTGAGCAGGTCATTTAGCATTTCCACCACCGATGTAAGAAGACTTCCAAAAGAATGAATTTAAAGATAAAACTGAATCTTAACTGGAACCTGACTTAAAGTAACTTGTTTTGAAAGAGCGCATGGTGCTCTTAATTTTTGTGCAACCAATGGGGCTGTATTTCCTTGTGACCTTCTGTGCCTGAGTAGTCCACTTACCAACTACATAGCTGACTGGCCATCGCTGTAACAACAGAAAAGCTGCTTTCTTTGCCAATGCAACTTCATGTAGGCAAACCGCAAAGCATTCATCTGCATTGATATAAATTTAAAATCCACAACAATTATTCTAACTTCATAAAAAAAACTTAAATATTTTTAGATAAGTTACGCCAGATACAAGTATGGCTTCTCCTTCTTTCTCCTTCTTTGAAATTGCATGAAAATATACGATAAAGTGGCAAGGGGAATTATATGGTCAGATTACGAATGAAATTAAATATTTTTTCCATGCAGTTAATACAGGATTTGAAATTATCAGTAAAAATCCTTCCTGTGCGTTTCAGTGAACCTGAACATCCACTTGGTCTCTACATTTTGTAATTCTCTGAGGATAAATATGCGGCAGAGGAAATGGCCATAAAGACTCACTGCAGGACCAGCTGAAAACTCCTTTAGGTGGAATCCATAAATGATGGTTCATTTTAAAACACCCTTAATGTGACAGGAGCAAACTGGGGTGCATCTGAGCAGCAGGACATTGCCAGAGCACTGCCGTGTGCAACTGCTGCGCTGCTCTTCTCCAGTGGTGCCACAGTAGCAGTTACCACCCCCCCTACATTATAGCAAAAAGCTGACTTCAACAAACAAACAAAAAAAGCTAACTTCTTCATTAAAATTTATTAAAGCAGGCAGAAAATAAATTGTAAAAGCCCAGTAATCAGCTTTACACGTGTGTTTTCCTTTTGTCACGTGACTCTCATGTTTTAAACTGGAGAGCATTACTGTTTGGCATTTCCTGCAAATGCACTGAGGAAAAGCCACAGCAATATAGTATTTCTTCCATCGATGTTAACATTTAAAGACTCACAGAAGTGGCTAACGTTCAATTTCTGGTTAAAATTTGCTCACTTTCTTGCTTTGTTTTTTCAGATTAAGACAACCTGGTGAAAGCATTCCCACATTCCTCTTTGCACTTCTGCCATGACAAAACTTAGCTGATGTAGGCAAATTCAAGTTCTAAAAACATATATCTTAGTCCGATTTTGTTTCAAGTTTCTGCCTCTTTATTAACTATGGAAGAGCACCTCTTCCTTCTTGCCCAAGCAAGCTGCTGGTTATCATTCCCATCCCTCCGGTCGGCCGAGTAACACATGACGCTGGCCTAGCATAAATACAAAACAGGTTCCTATGGAATCTGAAATACTGTTTGTACATCCTACCACTGACCACAGCGGAACAATGGTGTGCCAATGATACGGAAAAAAATAACTCTATTTGCTCGCTCTGTCGGTGCCTCTGTCTGAAATATACCTAGCTCCAAAGCTATTATTTATAGTTATGAGGTGACAACTGAGAGCTAGCAGTCTGCTGAGTGAAAAAATGTTTGCGTTTATCCTTTTTAGAGATATCCTATATATATATATATATACACACACATATACATGTGCAGGAGCTATTCATACTGGCTAAGGAGATGTATCTAATCAACTACAGTGCTTACTCAGTGGTAAGAAAAGAAAAGGAGTTCTTTATTTTGTGCAAATTAAGTGACAAAACTTCATTTTTAAAGACTGTTTGAAAAGAAAATATTTTTAAGCAAAGCCTACAGCAGCACTAGCATTGCTTAAAACACTAAGAAGAGATTTTCTGTGAAGCTTTCTGTGAACACTTTTGCCTATTGCTTTTAATAAAGAAATCACCTCTTCTAAGTTGCTTGTGAACAGCATGTTATTGTAAAGTCAAACTTGAGCAAGTTTTTCACATTTTTCACAGAATCACAGAAATGCTGACATTGAGGGGTCTTCTGGAGGTCATCTAGTCCAACTGCCTGCCTGCAGGACTATCACCAGCACCAGACGAAGCCAGCCATGGTTTTGTTTAGTCAAGTCCTGAAAACTTTCAGGGAGAGATAGTCCAACTCCTCTATGGGTACACTGCTCTAGTCCTGCAATACCCTCCAAACAGAAAATATTATTCCTAAGTTCCATCCTAACCTCCAAAGCCACAATTTGATGTTGTGGCCCCTTTTTTGCCACTTTAAACTATCAAAAAGGGTTTGGCTTCAGCATTTCTATAGCTTGCCTTCAAGCAGTTGCACGCTATTAGACTGCCCCATAGCTGCCTCCCCACCAGTCTCTCCAAGAACAGCTCCCTTCACCTCTCCCACGTCCTCTGACCACCTTGGAAGCCCTCAGCTAGGCTCTCTCCAGCATCTCTACACTCCCCATGTTTCAACCAACCTCAGGCATCACTTCTGTAGTATTGACGAACAGGATGATCTCAGCTTTATCAGGATTGCTTGAAAGACTGTCACTAACAACCCCTTTACTCTCCTTGGGCTCAATGGAGCAGCTCCGCCAGGCCCAGCTGAGGCAGTGGAAGACACCAGTGCCCCACTGTGTGCCTTTCCCCCGTCCCAGAGGTGAGCACCCCTAGCACTGAGGTGACAGAAACTGGTGTGCGCCAACACCTCTCTTCAGTTATCTCTGCTCTGGGGGCAGCAGAGGGTAGCAGACCACAGGGGCTATAATGGCTGCCATCACCACACCTAAATCCTTTGAAGTCCATTTTCAGATGGACTTTATCTCTGAATTTCAAAGAATCTCATTATTCCTGGATCATTTTTCCCCATGAATGGATCATTTCAAGGAAACATAAAAAACAGTCCTCTGATCAGATGCAGTGTAAGTCCTATGACTGCTGCCCTTGATTTAAGAGGAGCAGAAATCCCTGCAGCACTCTTTCTAGCAGGCGGGCATTTAATAAATCTTGTGAAAGTGTGAGGAAAATACAAAAAAAGAGGAGACACTGATAAGAGAAATACTTTTGAAATGGACAATCAACACCAGAAAGTTTAAAGTAATTTTCTAGCCAATCACAATTGCTCTCTGTCATAATGTCCCATGGGTGAAAAAAAAGTCAAAACCAAATACGTAGTAATCTGTAAGTCTTAACCACAGAAAACCTGTTGTAATGTCCTCCTAAGGGAAGGTTAGAAGTGATGTCAAAACAGGAGGGCTGCGCTTTTCTAATCACATAACGCTTAATTGTCCACATCAGTTCTTGGCCCCTGACCACATGGACCTTGAGACATGCTGGGTATTAACCCTCTCATGGGTAGCATGACTGGTTTTGGCCTCTTCATCAACAGTTCAGCTGTGTACTTCCCTCATTAAGGTGGGAGAGACAACTACTGAACAGAAGAACCATATTCCAATAGCCTCAATTCCACCCAAATCTCAGTTCTCCACACGTAGGGTCATTCAGTCCATGTTTCGTATTGACCAAAACCAACTCCTCTTCCCTATTCCTTTAGGTATCTCCCTGGCTCAGCGTCTTCTTTAGACTCTAGGTTGATCTACAGAAGATGTCAGAGCTGCCCAGCTCCCCATAGGCTAGGCAGAGGGGCTGAGAAGGAATTTAGATATCTGACCGTGGATATCTGAAGCGAAGAGTCCAAGTATCCTGCCACAGGTGACAATTGCTTGGCTCTGCTCACCTTAGCCATCATGCGTCCTTGATCCAGCCAAAAACTCACTCAGCCCAGGGGCTAACTGTGCCTACGAGCTTCCAGTAAACCTTTGGGAGAGCAGCATATACACACACACACTCCTCAGGCAGCTCCCCGTGAGTGTGCCAGGCCATCAAAAATGTTTCTTGTTCCCAGCTTGTAAACATTTGACCTGCTGAAGAGAAATCAACCTTTGGCATGTTCTCCCCTCAGTCTTTTCAACCCACACTTTGTTTTCATATTCTTTGCTATCAGTGAAGACATTTTAACAAGCTACAGAAGAGTTCTGGATTAATTTGCTTAGTTAAAAGCATTTCTGAATCTACACTGTAAACAGATGACTCAGCAGCAGTACTTCCTAAAACCCCAAGTACTCAACAGTAAGTTACATATAGAAAAAAAGAGGGGTTTAGTCATAAAAAAACAACTCTACTCTCATATTGGGTATTTCTGTCACCTATATGAGACACAGTAATAAGTAACCAGACTGGTTTGTGTTATTTGCCCATTGCCTTAGCATGCAAATGAATTCTAGAAAAGTAAAATCTAATTTAATAAGCCTATTACGGCAATACAAAGGAGATAACTTTCCCTTTTGCACTCCAGGCAACTTAAAAACTACCTCTGAAACTGCCTGCGTATGTTAGCTTTCCAGCCATCAGCTGACACAGAATGGCAGTGGCAAAATCCAGCAAATTCTCTCCAGAACTCTTCTGGAGACCCATTGATTTGGGCTGAGATTTGGGATTTTGGGTCAAGTCAGATGTCAACCCAGACTGTACCGTCACAGCAGCATGGAGCAATTTCAACACTGTTGAAACTGCATGGACACTGAAGCTCAAACAGCAGAGTACTGGAGCTAAACTGAATGGCACAACAGATAACTGAACACACAGTCCAAACCTGTCTCCCCCAGATAAAGATGCAACAGGATCCACCCATTAAAATGGAAATCTTTTGCTGGGTTCAAGCAGCAGCATCAGTGTCAGAAAAAGCGCAGACGGAAACACTGGGACAAATACAGAGCCCAGACCAGAGACCAAAGTAGAATCCTACCCCTGAGGTCTTGGATCATACATGCAAGCAGTGCCTGCTGTTCCCTCCGTTTGGACATGTTTCTATTTCCTGCGTATCCCCTATACAGTCTTGACACTGTTACAAGGACAGTGTGTAGAACTAATTGCATCAAGTTGTCTGTTCTCAAGGAATAAATACACTAATACGCTGTGGGGGCTGGGGGGAAACAGGTATGACAGGTTCCCCAAACTTTTTATGCCTGTCTTAGAGTCAGGGGTTGCCATCAGGCAAGCTTCTCAAGGGGGAAAGAAAAAAAAAAAAAAAAAGAAAAACGCTTTGATAGTTGATTTGTTATTTTTGTGAGCGTTTTGTTATAACCTCAGAAATTGCACTGTTTTCAAGTTTTTGCTTTTGCAAGGAGAAAAAAAAAGTGCTCCCTTTCAAACAGAGGATAGAAGAACACTGAGAAAAAAGAAATGCATGCTTTAGGAAAGTTTCTCACAGGAAAAAAAAGGCACTCCTACAAAAGGACATATAAGGCAAAATTTGCAGGGGTGTAAGACCTTCTGAAAGGAAATGTTAAAGCTTACCACGCTTCTCTGCTAAGCACACACCTAACCCATCAGACTGCCTCTCCTCTCACATACAGCCAAATAAGCTACTCCTAGGTGAATGTTAGTAAGAACACACCATACTATACCAGACACAGCATCTTGACCCGGACTAACACTCTTATATGGATGCTAAGGACATTGCTAAAGAAACACAGACCCTATTGTTAATCATTTCTTTTAGCAAACTTCCTTCACAGCCTGAGCTAAGCACTATATTAAATTGTGAAGAAATCACTAGAACTACTATGCTGCAAGTGACTTTTAAATCAAGTGCATCAGTTATACGGTATTTAGCACTGTGCTGTAAAGGGTGGTAAATGGAGGTGTCATAAATATCTGACTTTATCATCTGTTGACTCATAATCCAGATGCCAATGGGATATAAATCATGTAAAGCACGTTTCCAGATTAGGAAAGTCTGACTGTTCACTATTGTTCTAGCAAACCACATTATTTCTTTGTAGGATCAGGAGTGCCCTCTGATGGTTAATATCTATTCTTGGGAAGTAGGAGCTGACTGGAAAGTGGCACATCCTAAATTGTCTATGCAATACAATACGTTCTCACTTCATGCACTATACATTTACAGTCTTCTGTATGCTTAAATATTTTGCTAACCAACCTTGTTTTGCTGGAAATATTTTTTGCATATTACTCTTTCCATTTGAGTTATTTACATTGATATTTAAGGGTGCACAAACTCACCTATTAGGGATGCAGTCAGAGCACTGCCTATGCATGCACCTAATTTTAAAAGAAGTAAGTTGAAAGACATTTCAGACATAAATCAGAGGATTTCTATAATAGGTTCTGAGAAAGGTCTTGAAAGGCTCTGACAAATTCAGACTCCGGGAAATTCAGATATTCAGCTGAATATCAGAAAACAGTATGTAACTGGAAAAAACAGGCAAGCTCTCTTAAGAAGTGCTTATGTGCCCAAGAGCTTATATGTATTTTTCCAACTATATAAGCTAACCTAATAAAATATGTTAACTCTCTCTACAAACCCTGCCTCACTTACATCCTTAGAACATTACATCTACAACAGAACTGTGTCAGAAAAGGAAATAATTTTTTTCCCCCTCACCTGTGACTTTACCTGTCCTTCAGGTATTCAGCAGCTCAAGGTAACTTATAATTTTAAATTTTATCACCGATAATATCAACTGTCCTTTCAAAACAGAGCTGGTGGCTGGAAGAGAGCCACAGACAGCGCTTTCTGTGAAGACAACTGCTATGCCCACTATATAACAGATTCATGCCTCTCCCTTCAACTGAAGGAGCAGCAGGACTGGAGCTAACACCTTTGGTGAGGCAAAATCCCCCCGAACTGGTATCAACCACACACTTCCCCTACTATATGCTGGAAAATGAAAAGCAAATTTGCAATATGCAAACCCTTTGGGGTTAACACTAGTCTGACTGCCCAAAGACCCTTAAAAATAGTCAAGCAAAATACTAAGAATTGCATTGCACGTTGTTTACTAAGCTGCAAATGCAAACACCCACCATTTTCAGTGCAAACCCAATTCCTTAGACTTTCAAAGAAGGATGGATAGTATCACGGGACGTTGCTGGGGAGCAGAGAGCTGTGTGCATTTTCCTTACTTTTCCATCACTGCTGCTGACGTGCAAAGCCAGCAACCATTTTGTTCCTAGCTCTGTTGCGCTATTAGCAAAGAGCGACACGCAAGCTCTGCTCTCTCACGGCTACTTTATCTTGTTGTTATTTTTGTAATCTAAACCAAATGTCATTTTTAGATTTTCTCTCCGACGATGAAAGCAGGAGAGAAGATAAGAGCTTTGGATGAAAGAGACCAGCAGCAAGCCTTTTCTGTGCCAGCTTTTACTCTTGTTTTAGATCTACTGAAGAACCCCAAATATTCTGAAATACGGCAATACTTGGGAGTTATGGTTTGAGCATCCCTTTTCCAACTGGGATTATCATCGGCTGAGACTCAGACTGGGATTATCCCAACACTGACCCAGAGTATGAGCCACCTCCTCAGCAACATCTGTTTCGAGGGGTCTCTGGCCCTCCCTCCTGTGTGAGGCCCAGCAGGCTGGCTAGCCCCGACACGGGCGGCCACGCTGCCGGGAGCTCCCCAGGCCCGGGGGGCGCTCCCTCCCCGGCCGGGCGCCCCAGGCAGGCCCCGCCGCCCCAGGCAGGCCCCGCCGCCCCGCAGTCCTGCCGCGGCCCCGGAGGGGACCTCCCCCGCGCCTCGCAGCGCCTCCCTTGCAGGCAGCGGTTCCTACCGCTAGTTTTGCCTCCTTCCGAAGGAAAAGCTACTCAAGCCTCTGGTCCCTGAGGGATCTCTCCATACCGGGGTGCTGCGGGGCGAGGGCGGGAGGAGGCAGGGGCCTTGCGGGAGCCGAGGGGCTCCCTCCGCCGCCCGCCCCGGCTCCGGCTCCGGCTCTGGCCAGCGGCCCCTTCTGTCCCGGTACC
>VZTV01051491.1:0-20722 GCA_013400875.1 Anhinga rufa
GGAATACTGGTTTTAGCTCTGAGTCAAGTGCCCACCATCCCGGCAGAGACAGAAACTATGTCCCTGGGCTGTGGGCCTACAAGCAGGATACAGTACCCTCCCTGCTAGCCCTGCCTGTGCCAACTGCTGCACCACGCCCTTTTTGCCTGTCCTGGTTGCCATGCTTCTGGTTGTTTGCACTCCCTGGGACCATTTAAATCTCTGGTGGTTGCTCGTGGCCATGCCCAGGCCATGTCAGTCTCCTGGAGGACCTCTCTGCTCTTCTTCAGGCTTCCCTGGCTCTGGGAACCCCTTGTCTGCCCCAATGTAGTGCCCAGCTATGGAACTTACCTTTGCTGCTGCTGTATTCGTCAACAACTGCACTTCTAGAAACTGTGATTAATAACCTATGGGGTAGATTTTCTGGTTGCATTGTCATGGCATTTTTGAGAGATTATTGTCAACCTTTAGGATCATAGAAGCTGCAGAATAACTTTTTTTGCCTACATCGAGGTCTGCTTTGTTCAACCTGAGCATCATCAAAGATTAGGAAACCCAATTATTCCTTGAGCTTCTCTGCTCACCCTGAGATCTTTGAAAGAACATGAGGCAAGCTGGTTGAAAAAACAATAAAATGGAAGGAGATTTTCTTATGTTTCTAATAATAAAAACTGAATTTATCATAGTTTTTATTTTGGAGGAATATGTTTTCATAAAATCATAAAATAACTAGCCAATGAAACGTATATTTTCTCCACCTGGCTTCCAAATTAGAATTTTTCTATAAGCTCTTCTTTGTATAATATTAACTCAACTGCACAATGATACAAAGCAGAGAAAATCATTCTTGCTTCCTGCATGTACTGGAGAAAATGGTAATTTGATTGACAGTAAGAATGATAGTTGGATTTTTGAGATTTTTCCAGGTCCAAGCAGACTGTCTTCCAAAGTGACTAATGCACCATACAGAGTCATTTGCAAGAGTATTAACTGTACTTCTTTACTGCCTGTTTTATTCTTGAACAAGAGAAAATACACCTGTGAATAAATCTCACACCAAACCATCAATCTGCATACTTTTTCCCAGACTGCAGAGTGTCTTTTGTATTGATCATTTTGTGTCTGATTTCTACAGGAATAGCTTTTACTGTAGGTGTGAGAAACAACAAAACTAGTGTGTTTTCCTATTCTGCTTTGAGTGAACTTGATGGTATTTTTCTTTTTCTGAGAACTCACACAAATCTAGAAGGAGATTTTCTTATTTGTTCAGAGGATGAGAATCCTGCCTTCATAGCAATTTAAGCCAAAAGTGAATTTTGATTAGTGTGTTCTTTCTGGAGGGCCATGGCTTTGGAAAGTACTTGGAGCTGTTTTGGGAAGCAATTGGGAAAAACCTTCCATTTTAGGCTTCCTGTAGCTATTCCTTCTGTAGCAACTGAGACTGCAAGACCAAATGTTTTCTTCACTGACTGTAAGTGGCCAGCTTCCCCAGCTGCATCCCAAGTTTGCCCTCTAGGGCCTCAGTGGCAGCCAGATTGCCTTTCCAAAACAGGGAGGCCTGTTTTTTAGATTTGCTCCCAGCTATTGACTTTGTGGGAAGAGCCTGCTCTGCTATCTGTAACGTGTGGATTTATCCTTTACATGAATTCCAGTTCTGTCATCAGAAAGAAAAATAGATTAGCCTTAATTCTTAAGGCTCCTACTAGTTACTAGTTAGAAAATATGAGTGATTTCTAATTAGTATTTTATCTTTAATCATAAGGAAATACACAGTTTTAATTTTTTTTCTTTTCCCTTGGGAATTTCCTGATGCACACTGTTGTAGCATACTTCCCTTTACTTAGAAATACCATTGGTTCTCATGGGTCTCACATCAACCTTTGTGGAAGACTTTCAACCTGATATCCTGAAACTGGGTTTTGATGAGACTACAACAATCATGCATTCAAGAATGAAATGTTTTTTTTTTTCTTGCCTCAGTCTCTTTTCTTTTTGTAGCCAGTATCATCCATAGGATATGGAAACGGATGTGTCTCAGCTGAAACAGCCTTTCTAGAAATTGCCTTGAAACTGAAACAGACTTCTTAAAAGATATTGGAACTTGAAAAGTTAAATGCAGGAATTTGAATCTGATCCATAGAAGGTAAAAATAGGGGAACATTTTCCATGCATTACTGTTTTCTGTGTGCTTTCTGGCAAAAATATTGGTCAACTGGACTTCACAATCTTACTGGAAAGTACCAAATCACAGGGACCCCTAATGAATGAAGAACTTTTTTCTGGCCTTTTATGACAACATTTTTCATAGTCAGTTGAAAGCATTTCATTCATTTTGGGAACATTTTGGTGTTTGTAGACTTTGCTTATACTTACATTCATAGAGTACATTCCAGTATAATCATGTTTCCTCCTTGTGTCTGTTTTGGGCTGTTTGACACATGCTAAAGCTCTCTCTCCTGGCTTTCAAATTTTCTTTTTAAAACTTCCAGTTTTATTCAAAGGTGGCTTTATACTTGCAAAAGATGCTAAATTCAGAGCCTAAAGAACACTTGAGGGAATGAGCATGGACCATTTGTAAGGATATCATCTGCACTTCAGCAGTGTATGTAAGAGGTTTAGAATTAACTTGTTTCTAAGGTTTTGCCCTTCATCAGGAAAAGAATTGTAGGAATCCCTTTTTGCTTCTGCTTTTGGGCTGTGGGGGTCTAATATCACATGGACTGTTATTTCCTAGCATGACTTTCCAAAATCAGCGTGAAATACCTTATGTAAGTTTCTCTCTAAGTGAAAAGCTTCACAGAGTTGTCTTTGGTAAGGGAATAGAGAAACTCCTTCCCAGAGGTCTCCTCCATATTTCTTTAGCTCTTTAAGAAGAAACAATCAGCAATACCTAAGTATGTCTGCAAGGGAGAAAAATCTCCACATTTTTGACCCCACCTTTTAAGTGGAAAATAGAGAAGGTGGAATTGCTTTAAAGGAATCAGAAAACACCATGCTGGATTTTCCTGTCAGAGTCTCTTGTTCCTTCACTATTTTCACTTCATGTCAAGTCTTGCTCCTGTCATGCATCTTTGTGAGGCACAGCTTAGTTGGAGTGCTAGTGGTTAGGAGTATTTTTGACCAAATGCATTTGCATGGGACTGTACCAGGTGTGACTAAACTTGAAAATTCAGTCTGCTGGATGTAGTTTCATATCAAAATGACAAAAAAAGGAAAAGGCAAAAGGAAGAGGCAAAAAAGACTTCATATACAGGGTTCAAGTTAAATTCTCACCTTGATTAAACATCTGTAGAAAGTTAAATACCTCTAACAAGAAGATATTAAAATAAACTTACTCCAGGATAGACAACCTGTGAGAGAATGGGAAGGCCAAACTTGAATAGGAATTTTGTTCCGAAAGGCCACTTGATTGCTCTAACTGCTGGGATGTGGGCTGTTCTTGTTTTCTTTTTAAGAAAAGATTTGAAGTCTATTTATGTCACTGCTGGACAGAGCAGAAAAACTTTTGAAATTTCACAGTTTGGGGTGGGCACATGGATGGTTGTCAAGGAATTAATTTCCCAGAAATCTCCTTGGTATTTTTGGAATTTGGAAAGAAGGCTCTATTGCCAGTATAAGAAATGAACAACCTTTTATCACACTGTACAGCACAACTAACAGTGTACTTGGAGGAACTGAAACATTTGCATACCTCTCTTCACTGAGAGAGAATTTAGAAACCTGCAAAACAACTGCAGATATAGCCTGCCATTGTTCAGTGATTTGTAAGTGAAGCTGTGCTCTTCAGTCTTCAGGCACAGTAAGTTTCAAACCAGTCCTCTGTTTCCATCGTTTGATGCATGGATGTTAGTGATCTGTTAGGGATCTTCTGCTCATGACTTCTTTTGGGGCTTGACTCCTTATGGCCATTAGATTACCAAGATATCTGATTACTCAGACAAGTCTTTGGTATGCACCTCATTCAGCTATTTTGCTCAGAAATCGTTCTATCCCTCTTCATGTTACTGTACACAGAAAAATTCCATTAAGCAGCTGACAGTTGCATCTTTTCCATCTCTTCTCACTGCGCTCAGCTCTCACCCTGGGTTTTATCTAGCTCAGTGTTTATTTCTTATGCTTTGCTGAAGCTTAACAGAAATGTATACTGCAGAATATGTTGATGCAGTCCAGTCCAAAAACGATTTTTATTGTACCCACTATCCATGAATTGAGGTCACAACTTATTAGTCTTTCACCTGTAGAACAGAGTTTGTGGCTGCAGCTCACAGTACTTATTACTGTCAGGTGGGATCAGAACTGCTTCTGGAGTGGTTCCTATTCTTCTACATGTGGAGCTGTGATAGTGCATAGAAAACTAATACAGAGTTAATGCAGCCTTAAAAGCTTATAAATTCAATTATTTTTTGTAACTTGAGTATTTGGAGTTGTATACTCTCTGTGGGGTTTGTACTGTCAGCCAAAGTTATGCACATACAAATAATGTATTTACTTTCTGCATATAAAATCATGTGTATGCACAAGTTTGGCAATCTGGAGTGGTTGAAGTTGAGCAGGATTGTCTTGAATAATTCAGATTATTTTATTTCCAGTGAATTCACAACTATCATTCCTTGGGAGACTTGCCAGCCTCAAAGGAAATACAAAATACTTTATAAACGCCAGTTTTGGGATGAAGCCTCGAAAGGGCTAACTCACCAGTGTGAAAGCAATTGAAAACAATAAATACTGGGAGTTCTCTAGCCAATATAAAAAATAAAGACAAATGCTATAGACCGATCCTAGAAACCATGCCAAACCAATATTTTTTCTCTAAGACTGAAACACTTTCATACTGCCCCATAGAATGTTTATAATCTTTTACAAAACCTAGACAGTAAATATTTTTTCTCTCCTACTCCATAAAATCTTGAAATCTGGGATCTTAGCCATTTTACACTGAGATAAAGCCTTGGCCTTCTGAGATTTTTTTTGTCTGCAGAAAAACAGAAGGAAAGATGTCTGCAAGAGAGCACTCATGTAACATATGAGAAAACCAGGTGTTTTTCTGCTCTTCCTGACTGAAGCCAAGAATCCATACTCTGTACTGCCAAACCCAGGTAGATGGTCTGACCAGCCGCCTGTTCTGGACTCATGCCCTCCTGCTTCAATTACCCAATCCATCTTGGACCTGGGAGGTATTTCCCAGTCAGTTCTGGGCTGCAACCTCCATTTGTACTTCCACATGAAAAAACAGCTAAAAAGATTCCCAACCAGCTCCATGTTTGACTGTGATGCTGTTTTGGCAAAGAACTTAACGTGTGCAAAATTTAAACCTGAGTAGGCCTGGAGTTTTACAGTCCGCGTGGAATGTTCTACTGTCATGTATAATACAGGTACTGCAGAATGTATTGTATATACTTCACAAACAATAAAGTTTAGTCTATATACTAAACAATTTAGAAGCTCAGAGCACCTGGTTTGGTGGTGCTCTGGCAGGAGCCCTGCCAGGGAAGCACATGGAGGAAAGAAGGGGTGAGCGGTGCCAGGGAACTGCTTGGGAGAGGTCAACTTTTCTCATATCATCATGACACAAGTTATAATCAAAACCTGTGCTGAACATTGGATGGCTTTTCTTTAGGACAGAATTTGTGGTATTGTGTGAAAAATATAATTACACTTTGGGTTTGGAGACTTCAGCTACCAAAGTTTAATATTGTAAATTTAATTTGGCATGTTAAGGGAGTAATGACCATTACGATAGCAACTGGGTTTAGTACTGCCATGGGGGAGCTGGCTGCCAGAGGGTGGGCAGAGGAGCACAGACAGAGCTGCCCAGTTAGTGGCCTGCCATCACCATCTGAGGACTGGGCAGGTGCTGGCTGTCTGGCATAGGCTTGTTGCCCCTGACCACGCTGCTGCTGACAGTAATTTTTTTTTTTTAAATTTGGAAGGTTTGGTGTTTAAAACAGGATAAAAAGTCAGATTGACTCAGTTTATGGTTTGTTTTATTCCTGATGCCCCTAATTGAATGTTACAAGGAAGGAAAGTAAATGTTTGGTGACCTATGTTGTTATGCTTAAATAACCTTACAGAAGGAAAATGTTCTGGGCTGGGTTTCTCACACTAGTCAAAGTTGACATAGAATATCTCCACAGGGGAATGTTAGCTGCCTAGCTCTTCTCCATATTATGGAAACCAGGTTTTGGTTTATGAGATATTGCAACAAGATTTCTTGACAAGATGGCAATTCTTTTCTTGGGATGGTTTGTCAAAACAGGTCTTGCAGACAAGTTTGACCCATCCAAATTAAGTGCTGCTGTCAACATTGACAGCTGTGCTGATACAGTGACTGTATATGCCAGGGATGACATTGGCCTTTCAACTCTGTCAAGCCTGCATGTTGACTTTAAAGAAAAAAATTTGGACAGTGGTTGGAAAATTTGCTATGGGAGGAGAATAAATTCTAAATTAACGTGGCTGTGTATAAAATCTAGGCAGAGTCTTTCTATTAGGCAGAACAGAAGAGAAAGATGAAAACTCATCTGAGGAGGATTCCAAACCTTTCTATTTTAGATGGTAAATAGAATGTAGAAAGTTTTACTGTCCTTATTTTTGCTTGCCAAAATGCCTGTCTTCTAAGGGTGATTTGAACATTGTAGACATGAGAAAAAATTATCAGATGCAAAGTGATATCTGCAATCTGAGATCTTTCTTATGCAGATTTTTTTTGTGCATTTAAGACAGGCCAGATATATGGGAGAAGATATAGAAATAAATAAAAGCAAAGAACAATTCTACTCTGAAAAGTGACAGTAACCAGTAGTTCTTGTTTCTCTCTAATTTCCATATCTAATGCTTTCAATTTACAAGTAAAAAGATGTGGATTTATTTTGCTCCAGGACAGCAGTACATGTTTATCCTGGATACCAAGACAGTTTCTTTGTACCCCACACATCACTGCCACTTATACCCTGAAAATAATATAAGTAACACCACCGCATTAGACCTGTGGTCTCCAATATGCTCTATATGGCATCTGTTCAGCTCTTTACTGAACATACAAGTAAAATTCACTGGATTTAGTAATGCTCAGAGAGGAATGAGTGCCAATGCATATAGCTAGGCTGGCTCTGTGGGACCTGGTGAAATGAAATGCTTGTTGCCAAAGTCAGTACATGTGACCAGATCCAGTAATATGTCATGTCGAAACACATATTTTACATAGCTGTTTTTTCCAGCTTATTCACCAATACCTGAAATGCAGATTAAATGTGCTCTGGGAGATTTTAGCTTTTTTTTTTACTTTTTCTTTTTTTTTTTAAGTTTTAATTTGACTTTCTTAGCCAGGTCCTGAAGGCTCACACCCTAAATTATCAGTTTTTCAGAGTTTGTCTGTCTTTGTGCAACTTTGCTGCCAGGTAGCTATAGAGGCCTGGTGGATGCAATCACTCATTCACTTCCTGCTTTTTATGCCCAGCTGGCGCTGGCAGAGCGTTGGTAAGCTACTATCTGAACTCTTTATGTTACGCAGAGGAGTGGTGTTTAACAGCTGAACTTCTGCTGCACTGTTTCTTGTTTGAGAGCCTTCTGCTCACTGCAGGGAGAGGTTGAACAAAGGCATTTAAACTGTTTGCATGTTTCTTCATGTTCTCATTTTCTGCCTCAAATATTTCCTCTTGCCAAATGCCCTTCTCAGTAATTGCCTCCAAACCCTGGAGTGCAGCTCCTCAGACCTGGTTTGTTATCCCCACAGCCAACTGACAAATTCTCTTGCAATGATACAGTCCCCATTCCTTCTCCCACAAACAATTTGCCTTTTGTACCCAGGAAAAATGGCTTGGGCCAGAAAATTCACATATCTCAAATTTTTGTAATGCAATGTGGATCTTTTTTCTTGGAACTATAGGGTTTTTTCTTTGTGAACATGGTATGTGAAATTGGGTCACTACTATATAATCTTTGTTTCTCAAACGGAACACAGTTTGTCATTGAAGGGTTTGCATAGAATTCCTTGCTCTGTTTTTCTAGGCAAGCTGGATTTGAACTATTATCAGGACAAAAATGGGAAAGCCTTTGAGTGTTTACTGTTATGAAACTCCTACTCTGATGTGCAAGCAGGTGTATGCCTGAATCCACAATTTGCAGTTTTAACTAAGCAATTTGGACAGTAGCCTCACATGAAATTTGCTCATTTCTACCTTGAACTCATTTTGATATAAACTGAAATGTACTTCTCTGCAGGATGTTGCTTAAAAGCCTGATTCTAAATGTGCACCTCATCACAGAGGATTTGCAATCACCAGTGTTGCACAATATTTTGCATATGAACAGCTATATAAATTAAATTATTGCCTTTATTAAATTTGGATTAAAGGTTAATTACAGCTATTTTAGAAATACTGAATGCAGCTGCTTGATTTGGGCAGAACTACACAAAAAAACTGTCTGCTGTGATATTTACTCTTCCTTGCCTGAATTTTAGATCAAATTCTTAAATATTGTACTGAAACATATTTGACATACAAATATATTCCAATGAAAAATGAATTATTTAAAGTGTTATGACACTGATGTGAAGATCATTCAGTCTTCATACCTTATTTAGACACAATTCCCAAACTCTGGGCAATTCTTCTTCAGTACAGCAGACTATTCCAGCAGCTTGTATATATACGTCTTTGCGACTGTCAGGCTTAGTTTGAATAGTAAATGGCTTCTCTAGCAAAGCCTGGAGAGTTTGATGCCAAAGCAGACCATTCACTGGATCCAGCAATCTGAGCAAAAAGCTGTCTTAGCTAAGCATTAGAGAGTGCCAAGGAGGGGAATAAAACTGTGATTCCTGTTCTCCACAGATAATTAGATAGTTAAGCCTAAAATGGAAGGAAACATCTAATGCTGTTCAGCTGTAAACCCTCTCCTAAAGACAGGGTCAATCTTATGTAATGAGAAAAAACAAAATACAAAGATCCTCTCCATTAAACTAGTGGCTAGGACATTCAATGGGGTACATTCTAAAATGTCTTTATTGACTGATTTGGAGAAGAAATCTTATCTAATGCATTGTTATTAGGTACTCCAGGCTTGTGTTTTTCCTCCTGTGAAGTTATTTCATTTCCTATGAATATTTTATGGAGCTGGGGTTTAGACTAGCTAGGTGAGTGCTTTAACAACTGGTTTATTTTTCCTGCAACTTGTCCTGGGAATATCTCATTAGCTATATGAAGTAGAATGGCCTCAGAGAAATAAAGGAACAGTAATTCCACGATACTGTGCAATTCAGGCACTGTCCAAGGGTGTGGAAAATTTATACAAGATCCTGATCTAAATCAGGCATAGTGGAGGATCAGATCCATGCTCTGATCTACTCGGTATCCAAGAGAACCCTTACTTCCAAAAAGTCTTGCCAGTCACTGCCTTTTGCATGAGATTTAATTCAGTTTCATGCCCTATAAACACCTTTATAACAAGTTAAGCATGGTGGAGGAATGCCTACTAAAGTTACTGATGCTAGGCGTGTTAAGACTCCTGGTAGATCAACAACATCAAGCTATAGGTGACACCATGCATATCTTCTTATTTTGGCATGCTGAAATTTTATTAGACGTGGATATGATTAAGAGGGAATAGTAAGGCTCATAGACTGTGGAGTCCTTTGCATATGTAGCCTCTACATTACCAAAGATTATTTGGCCTTCCATGCTGCTAACTGCATTTTTCCAGTTGCAATGATTGGAAATTGTGAACTTTTCCAGAAGATGAAAGACATACCTGAAGGTTGGAAGATTCCTTAAAACTGGAACCCTTGTGAAGTGGTATTCTTTAAAATGGGAATGGTATTCCTCCCCTTAAAATGACTTTCTGTAACTCATGCTACAAGTTCAAAATCCTCTGTTTCATCTGTCTCCAGTCTTGCTTATATCTCATTGCTTCACCTTCTCTAACTTACCACTTAGCAAGGCACGTAATCACATGCATAACAGATGATAAAGGGCGCTACGGACATTAGTGCAAAAATCCCTAAGAAAACAGGTACTTTAATACTTATGAAGAGCAGACAGAACCTTGTTTTCTTAAATAGTGACCAGAGCTGTTTAGCTGATGGAGCCATCACTATAGTTCATGAAATATGGAAAAAAATATATTTTATTAATATTTTTAAGGGACTTCAAAACAATATGAAATGATGTTGCAGGCTTTCAGAAGTAAACGAGGTATGGAGATACATTTTCTTAGGCATAGAGATTTGAAAATAATTTTCACAACTTTTAGATAAAGATAAATGTGTAGTAATTATTAAAAATGGCCAGCAGGTGATTCTCCTTGATTTTAGGCATTTCGTATGATTAATTTGTTTTTCTTTGTTTCTATATCTCTAGGTACCAGAATATCTTTAAAATGCATGATCTTCAACCCATTGATATAGTAATGAAATATGTGCCACTTAGCTTTTCCCTCTTATTAGATTCAAATTTACCTAATTTTTCAGCTCACACAGACCTTGCATTGCTGTAAATTATTTACATAAAAAGTCCTAAGTCATGATAGTAATGTTAATGAAAACTGTGTTCTGTATTAAAAAGAAAATAACTTTTGCCTTATTTCAAGTTGCCTGCAATTCTCCTTTTTTCTTTGCTTAGCTTTAAGTAAAGATTTTTGGCACAGATTTGAGTATCAGCAGTTTGAGGGGTGATATCTGAATAGATAAATATACATGCTAGATAGACTTCCATTGTTGTGTCTGCCTTGCCTTCTAGTACCTGGATGATGCAATTCCATTTAAAGCATCAAGGAAGGAGAGTAGATCTTGGCTAAGGCACCAGTTTAGCACAGATTAGGGTGTAGTTCACAGTTTTGCTACAAGCATCTTCTGATATTTCTGAAACTGTGGGTAGTGATACTACTTTTTGCATCAAATTATGAACTCACTAGGTTGTCTGTTTGCCTCAAATTAAATGTGCTTGCCTGGTATCTAGAATCATGTATACTGACCTTGTTTGGAATCTTTAGGTCCTTCTGTCATTAACATAAATAATACACAATCATATTAATAAAGCAGAAATATATTTACAGTCTACTAAGGCTTAAGGTTTGCTTCTAAAATAAAATGTACATATTGGAAAGACAGACAGAAAGTGTCTTCTCTTGCTTGGGCCACAATACTTGGGTTTCTCATGTTCTGTTGTCCTGAGCCTAGTGCTCTAATAACCTCTTTTCAAAAATCTTGCTGCATTGCTCTGGAAATTGAATAAAATCATTGTTTCATACCAGTATTTCCTATGTTGTTACCATAAAATATGTCAGCAGGTACCACACATTAGCTTCTTGCTAAGATATAAAATAAACTGCTTTATTCTCATTACTCCTCTCAGCAAATCTCCTTCTAAGCACTTACAGAAAGGAATTACTCTAACTACCTGCGAAGGCTGAACAAAGTTTGGAGCTACAAAGTTTTCCTGGATTCCTTCTCAGTTATTTCATCTTCTGTTGATCTGGTCTGCTGCTTCCCAGGACTGAATGGCATCTGAGCAAAATGCCCAAGAAAAAGCTTTCAAAGGCACCATAAGGATCATCACAGGCTGTGATTTCTTGTTACAGAATGATGGCTGCTACATAGTCTTTCCTTTTGATTATCATCACAGATACGTCAAGCCATCCAGAAGTAATTTAGATAGTTGTGAAACTCTTCTTCTCCTCTGTAGTTGAAGTATGGAGGGAGCAGAGTTTGTTTTTGTCCCAGCCTCTGAAGATGTAACACAAAATGCTCACTGTCAGTATCTTCTCCACTAGCTTTTAGCACCTCTGTATTCAGTCCTTTATTTCCCACTGTGAAGTTCTGATTCAGAGGTGTATCTCTGTGCCTTGATGTAGCACAATGGGATACCGGGGCCCACAGAGTAAAGGTCACCACTCTTTCATTTAGTGCCTTGAAGCTGGGATTGAGCTAGGCAATGTGTGCACCCAGATGGCTTGACGTGGGCTGGATGGCTGGCTGTGGGAAGCAGGTAGTTTTTACAATGCAAGCAGTGACTTTGCGGGCTCTGCTGTCTGCACATCTCTATGTATTGCATCAGTACTCTTATCCCTATGTGTTCAAGATTCATTTCTATAGAGAGCAAGAGAAATTGATGGGCAAAGTGAAGATCATAGTGCTTATGTACTTTTTTAAAGTCTTGGTAGCAGGTAGTATGAAAAGACTTGGCTCTTCCTTCCTGTAAAGCAATGGAGAGACTGTGGTCTCCTTGTTCCCAGCACAGCTGGCTGGGTTGCTGTGACTTTGAAACAGACTCCAAGCTGGGCTTTGTTCTGGGTAATCAAGATATCAGATAACAAAACTGTGCCCAACTTTTAATGCCTTTATATAATTCCACCTTTTTTTTTTTTTTTAAATTACAGAGGAAAAATTATCTCTCTTAATTAGATATAGATCCTATTAAGAAAACGGGTTGCACAGAAGTCATTAGGCCAAGGAGGGGCTGTGTATTGTCTGCTACTATAAAGTCAACCAGCAGAGGGTACTAATGACTTTCATTGTTGACTCCCCTGCTTATGTAAAAGTTAATATATTCAGTGCTAAAATGTGTATTTGAAAACAATGGTCTACTACTAGCTGTAAACAAAAAGACATGTTTGTCATCCAGTCTATATTTTGCTGCCTGCATTTGATTTCCATCTCCTCAGTGGAAATTTCGGATGGTCCTGTACTTGGGGCATGTTAGCTGAAAAGGTTGTATAGAGGAGAGAGTAAGTTACCGTGTTGGCACATGCACACTGGAAGACTACAATCTGAAGAAACGTATTAAAAATATCCTAATGTACTACCTACATGTGATGTTGTTATTGTACAGGCAGGATGCTTAACCCTTTGGAAAAGCTGCTTGATGGGTACCGTAATTATGATTAAGATTTTATTAGTACCAGGCAAAACTTTCTACTCACATGGGTGCAGCAGAAACTAATGAAAACTAATAGCGCTAGGCATTATTAGCAGTATTCTTTGAGCCCAGCTCCTTGTGCCTGTGCCAGGGGCAGCAGGCCAGGGGGGTGCCTGGCCATGGGTCCTGCCGGGCACAACCCACTGAAGGGTCCAGCCTGTGAGAGAAAGCAGGGGAGACAGGCTGGGCTGGCAGCGGGCCCCCCGTACCACAGGGCAGGCTGAGCTCTGAGCCTGGCCCCGGCTGCGGTGTCCTAGGTAGGCCAGTCTGGCCATCAGGGCCTGCCAGGACCCATCTAGCCACAACTCAGGGCCCTTCTCCTTGCTGCAGCCTGAGGTCTGGCCATGCCAGGCCAGCAGCAGTGAGCAGCTTCGTACCCCTGAGGCATTTCTGTGTGGTGTATTTATTTGCTGTGCACTTGAGCCACATGTTTTTTCAAAGCCTCCTCTGTCTTGGCTTCCACTTGATGTTCAAGTGGAAGTTTTGCTGTTTAGATGCTATGGGAAGTGCTATGTATGCCCCTCACCAGGGTGTAAAGTGGGCTAGGCCGCAGGAGAGAATCAAGAGAAAGTGGATATTACTAAATAAATCAAATACCCCTGGTAAGGCAAAGAACAGGGAGGCACTGCTCAGTGAGGTCTCCAGGCACCATGATGACTAAAACCTGTCAGTTGGCATGTTGTCTGCTGGCAGCTCGTGGCCATCAAAGCCAGAGGCTGTTCCAGCCTCCTCACTGCCAGCAGTGCACACATCTGTGGTGTTGATGACTTTGATTTTTTTTTTATATTCATAAGTTTCTTTTAAAAAATATTTTGTTGGTGTTACAATTACTGTGGAGAATCATGTGTTTTAAAATCCAGATTCCGGGCCAACGGTGCACACGAAGTGATGTGTTAAATGATGGACGAAAATTTAGAGTCAGATGGAGCTGAGGTCCTTCCTGCCTGCATCTCTGAGACGGCACCACAGCGCTACTAGGTTATATTCAAGATGATGCCTGCTGGGAGGGCCCAAGTGCAGTGTGTTTTTGCTGGAAATGCATAGAACATGACATGTTTGTGCACAGGCACAGGCTCTGCCTGCCCTAGACATTTTGGGAACACACCATTTATGGTAAGTATTACTCAGTGTAAGATCCTTCGAACTAATAAGGAAATTTAGAAAAAACATAGGTAACCAAAGGATTTTGCAGATACTTTCCAAAATTAGCTTTTAGAATGAACTCTAGTCTTTATCTGAGCATCTACAAACGTTTGGGAATATCACCTTGGACACCTATGTTAGGCAATCTTGCTATACATTTCCTAATAATAGTTATTGTAATGGTATAATAGCTTGCACATAGCTTTCTTCTGTAGTGAAAGTTTTTAGAAGCCTAGATTTTTTAAGTTTATACCTTTCCATAGCAGAGAAGTTTTCTTTAACTTCAAGATATACTTGTGCCACTTCTGGCAGTCAGAAATATAAAAGCTTCAAACGGAAACACAAGCAAAGAACACAGTCCTTTTGAAAAGTACCAGGACAAAAACCCCAGTATTTTCTTCTTTGCTGCAAGCATTCTATCAGTCAGATGTGTCATGAAGTTCAAGATATATTTATGCAGTGTGTTTAATCCAGTAATTGTATGGTTATATTTGGATAAAGAAATCCTCAAACATACTTATAAATAGTTACATGTATTTTTAAATCAGACCTGAGAAGTTTCAGTGTGCCTGCAAAAGAGCAAAGATTTTTTTGGTCTGAACTGGCAGCTCTTGCTGCAGCAGTGTGGTAATTTTTGTATATTTTAACAAGGAAAGATCATGATTTGGCAACAGAAAAGATTTTACAGCAAATTAACTGTTTTCTACCTTGTAAAACAGCTACTCAGATATGCAAAATAATCACAGTTAAGGAAGGAAATATGCCATACGTTGTTGTCAACTCATAAAAATATGATTTATTTCCACTCCTTTTCCTGGTAAGAGAGATTGTAGGAATTTTTTCAAAAACAACTTCAAATTTAATGTTCAATTTTCCCTCCAGGCGTGTAAATCTGCTCTCCATGCATTATAACTCCCTTGGGTCAGTGCTTCTATCTTAATTTTTTTTTTTATAAGTTGCAGTGTAAAGAAATATTTACTAGTCTGTGTGGACTAACCCACAGAAAACTAGATTCACTGATGCTGTTGCAAAGTGCAAGTTATACCTTCATATGTCAGTGGGAGTACATCTGCCCCATGGGATTTATAATGCAGAAAGGAAAGGCAGAGTGAATGGCAGCTTTAAACTGTATCAAGTACTCCACAGCTTTCTCAGATAATGCACTGAATCACCTCATCTGTTTCTGAGCTAATGCCTCTTTTTAAGATGGTTCTCACAGGAGTGCATTGCCCCAGCTATTGTGCTGCAAAGTTTCTTTTGTGGCTGACTTCCCACTGGGAGGATGGAGCAGTGGAGCTGTGGAGCTTCAGCTTGAGTCCCATAGCAAAACTACTACATGAATTTTGAAGGCACATATATAAAATTGTCTCACACAAATTTGCTGAGGGTGTCCATCTCAACTGACTCAGATTGAATTTTTTTGACTGCATTATGCAGCCACCATGAGTTCTCTGGAAGAATAAAAATGTTTGTTGACATGCTGCTCCATGAGAGTATATTAGCCAGCAGGTATCTCTGAGGGAACTGGTGGCTGGGAATCCCACCAGCTCAATGTCTGTGATGAGCACATGAGTTGGAGGCACAAGGCAAAAGATCACTCCCTGTTTTCATTGCCTTGGTTTTGCTTGCAGGCATTTTGAAACACTGAATCCTAGGAAAAGCTGGATTTCCTCTCAGAGAAGTGATTTTTTAGTGCAGACAAGCATTTAGTGAAAGAAAAATCAACCTAATGATGACTCTGGGGTATGCACATAGGACCATCTTGTCCTGCTTTGTGGCTCTGATGTGGCTGAAGTATTAAACCAGTTTTGGTTAAGCATAAGGTATGGCTTGAACAGAACTACCATTTGCAGGATATTAAAAACCCAGACAGGTTATTGAATTCCTAGTGAAAGCTGGGGCCATTTTGTTTTTTTTTTTTTTTTTTAATCTCTTCTTGAATCTTCTCTTCATTTGTAGCAAGCCTCAAGTGGCCTTTGAGACTTTTAGAGCCCAGTGTAGAAATATGTCTTGAACTCGTCTTGTTTTCAAATAGTCTATACAACCTTATAAAACCTCTTTTCTTAAGAAATCCTTAGAAAATCTATTGCTGGTTATGGATATGATTTCATTATTTCATTTTAAATGACTTAATTTTCCAGGGATTTGTCAGTTCTTTCTATTTTCCTGGAAGTTTATTTCACAAAAGTTTTAAAATAATATTTCCAGGTGTACAGTGAAGGTAAACAGACAGATTTGTTGTAATTCATGGGTGTTTGTTTTTTGCCTGATACTTCAGGTGTTCACATAGTAATAAGCAGACATGAAAAGTTCAGCTGGAGCTAATGATTTCTTTTTGACATCGGGAAAGATATCATATCTAACAAGTATAATTCAACATGCAAAATGTAGAGGACAACAGATTTGTGGCCCCAGCATAAACTCACAATAAAGTGAAAAATAAAAGTGTGAATGTTTTTCAGACATGTGGGCTTTGGAAGTGCTAGCTATGAATAGAAGTAATAGAGGGAAAAGAAAACAACAGCAGTGACCTTTACTGCACTGGGAGGTAACTACTCCACCTCTCTTCCTGCATAAAAGGCTGTTATAACATGTTGAAATGTCATGTGGTATGCCCCTGATCACCTTAACCTGGATTTTTATTTATTTATATAAATATATATATATATATAAAGGAAAAAGCAGTTTTCAGATTAAGCATTTATTTTCTGGGCTTTCCATTCTTCACTGGTAGTATTTCTCTGTCTCATCTAAGGAATAACACAAACCCTGGCAGGCTGGAAGAAATAATCTCATTAACTGCTTTGTCTTGCAGGGTTATATCCTTCAATTTAGAATAAATGCATTAAGCAAAATAAGATGAGGACTTTTTAGCTGAAACATTGTTTATTACTGTGACTGGAAAAGTCTCCTTTGTTGAAATGGAAACTTCATCAGCAAGTTTTTTTTTTCCTGTTGGTTGTGAGTGGCCCAGCCTCCCTCTGTGCTCTGAATAAATGATATCAAAAAACTAAAATACGAAGGGCTAGATTACTAGATGATTGGGTACTTATGAAAAACAGACCCAGTTGTTTTTTGAAATAAAATTGTCCAGTCTGGTTCATCTCTGGATCACCATCTTCTCTTTGTTTTCAGTTGCCAAATCTTGTTAAAGAAAGGAAAATTTATTTTTCCCTGATACTGTGTTTCTGTGTAAACTTGTCATGGTTGCTCTAGATAAAATCCATTAAATAACAGATGATGTGAGCCTTGTCTTGGTTTTTCAGTTATCATGATAAACTTTAAAGATATCATTCAAATGTGATGACAAGGTGTACTTTCAGTGTATTTATGAGTGCTGAAGACAAATCTTTCATGCCAGTCACCCTGCTCAGGAGGTCTCTGGGGTTCCAGCAACAAAAGCTTGGGAAGGCATGAAATGGGACAGATCATCTAGTTTTTATTTACCTCAGGTACTGAGACAAAGTTAATATAACCCAAAACTGAGTTAATGTGTATTTCTTCTTCCCCTGAATGCTGGCATTACTCTTCCTTCTTATGGACTTCTAATTACGACGACTGACAGCAGTTAATAGGAGTGTATGGCACTGTGAAGGTGAAAATTGGCCAGGCAAAAACATCTGTTGATTCATGTGGATTCTAGATCCACAAACTAAGTGGCAGGACAGGGACAAATAGATTAATACAGCGAATGAAGTCCTAAATTCCTGGATAATCCTTTGCTTCCTAAGTACTTTTTTTTATCATTTGTAAGGGCAAATTCCTTCCTCAAGCTTTCAGGCAAGGCTTTTTTGAGGCAATTAGAAACATTAGAAAGTATTTTTCTTGCATAGCTATATAGTAAGAGTTGCAAGTGCTCCTCTCCATCTTTAGGACTAAATTAATTAATTGTAAAATGGGCATATTATGTGATAATAAACTATGAATGCAAACAGAGATGTTAAAATAATATAGAGTGTGTACGTTGGATTTTACCTGTTAATGTTGATTATATTTATTAAAATAAACACATTTATTTAAGTCATAAGGAGGCTTGCAGGAATGCACTTATTCCCCCCAAATAAAAAGGCAGTTACTGCAACTGTTTATCTTGTATTGCACTTCTTAAATAAACTTAAGGGAGTAGGAAATATGCCAGGGAGGCTAATGACATACATTAAGACAACAAAGCAGATAACATGTTAAGATGAAAATGTGATTATATTTTACACCTACAGAAATAACAGACCCTTCACTCTCTTGTTCTCACTTTGTCAAATCTTCAGTATAAAGATTTACCTTGCATACTCAGAGTTAAGAATATATTTTAAACACAGAAATTTTTCCATGTAAAATGGTGTTATAAATGGAATTATGATATCAGTGTTTCCTAATTACATTTTTACCCTACTCTATAAAATTACAAAACAACAGTAGGATTGTGTTTGCACCTTTATCAAGACCCATGTGTTATGGTAGGGTCAACATATCAAACCAGAAAAATGTCATGGGGCTTATTTAATTTAAGACAGCAAGAATTTTTTCTCTTGCCCTGGAAGGAGAGCATTTTCCAAGAAAGCTAGTTGCAAGACACACCTTCCTCCCTGCATAACATGTGGAAATAGGATGTGGCTCAGAATACAAAGCAAGGCTGCCTGTTTCATCACCTCTTACAATGTCTTACCAGAGAATCTGTCTTCCCTGCATTTGTGGGGTTGAGTTATTGGAGCAAGCTAAAAAGCCAGGTGCAGTGTGTAGGGATTCATTACTTATGTTCTTTTGATCCCACATGCATTGGCCAAGAAATATGAACAGATCTAGCTTTGTTTGCTGTTTTCTGTCAAATTAAAGTTTTCCCTTTTAGTAATATGAACAGATCTCTTTATAATTCTATGATGATTTGCTTTCTTGAGCAGATGCTTTAAATCAGTATCAGAATCAGATTGGATTAACAGAATGCCAAATGTTATTTTAGTAACCTCTTCAACTATCTCAGACTTAGAGCCCTGTCTAAAAATGTCCTATAAAATTATAGAAGTTATCCACTTCTGTACATGTAGCTGTTTATCTGATCCATGATAATCGGTCATGACACTCATTAGCCCTGGTGAAATGAATTGTCAGTTGAGAATTAGTTTACAAGATCATTCACAGTTTCAGATTTCAAGTATGGCTAAAGCATCTGGGGGGTCAATCAATGTTTTCACACGTTGGTGAAAGCCATAGTGATGGCATTTAGCTTGTAGTTAAAATAAGCTCAAAACTCAAGCATATATCAAACCAGTACCCCAGCCAGCCTCTATTCCCCTGAACTCCCACTGTAGATTTTGTACATCTGGAGGTGTAGAAAATGTTTATAGACTATGGTAGAGATAAGGATCAAAATTTCAAAGGACAGCAGAGACATTTGGGATCCAGGATCACAAGTCCTGTGAATAATGCCAATATTGAGAGAACACCCATGAGAAATTATGTGCTTTGACATTCTTGAACTGAACATTTTTTAAACTCTTTTCTTGTATAGGCAATCTTACAACCTATTAAGTTATAAAATTTTTAAACTCTAGGTTGCCTTTTACACTAGAATTTTTATAATATAGAGATCTTGCAGAACATACTGCAAGTGGCATTTGCAAGTGGTTGTAAGTGGGAATTCACAACAATTGCAAGTAGATAACATGGCAGTAAGAACATGTAATACCATGATTAGTTTGTGGTGGACATCTTGGATGTAATATTAGAGTAATGGGGCTGGCAATGCTGGAGTAATTAATCCGGACCCGCCAATGGCAAATGCTACAGTAGGGATGCTTTGTTAATTTACAGGTGGAGCACCTAGGAAGAAATTTTTGCTAAGTAGAAATTCGCTTACAGTGGCTGGCTGCTGAGAAAAAGAATGAGAAGGATAAAATACTGACTGTGGCCATGTTTAAAGTTGTATGAAAAATGGAGAAAAAGGGGGGAAAAAAAGAGTTAGGTAGCCCACCTGAATCAAAACTTCACAGAGAATACAAACCTTGGAGAGATGTATACTTTCCTCAATGACTATGTGTGGGTCTTAGCCTGGCCCTGGGATTCTTTGGACTTTTGAAGGAGAAAAATGCTTGAAAACATAGTGCACATCCAAGAGAAAAAAAGTTGTAAGAAAAACTATAACCTTTGAAGAATATGCACTATTCGGGAACACTGTCACAACTTGAAAGATAGTTCATATTGTGGATAGTGAGAGCAAAGACTGCAATATTTCCACAAAGCATAAGACGTATGTGTGTATAAGGTATGTGATATTCAATGCATGTATTCTTATGCATTGGAAACTGAGAGTATTAAAAAAATATATGAAGGATTTTTGTACTGAGGACACATCATGTATGAGGGCTTGATCAGATGAGTNATGGGGAATTTAACTACACTCCTTTTTTATATTACTTACATTGTTATAACTTACATGACTTACAACTTACATTGTTAGTGTCCTGATGTCACTCAGCAGATTTCAGTAGCATTAATTTTCAGCTATGCAACTCTAGCAGCAGAGTGACAGTTTTCACAGGTAGTGCTGTTTAATTTGTGCAGGTACAAGTCCAATGCCAGCTGCCTGGCTGGAAACTCTGGTGGGGGATGGTGGTGGTGTTGCAGGTGGCCCCCCAAAAGGTTATGACAAGCAGACAAGTGCCAGTTGAGCATTTAACATGGTATTAGTCTCACCT